>JAUZNJ010035372.1:0-12293 GCA_034780135.1 Jordanella pulchra
TCTGTTGAGTCAGGTGGAGGTAGGTGTGAGGTGAATCTTTTGGGTAAGGTTCCTAAAAGTGCTTTGTATGTGGGTGACAAATTATGTCTGAAGCCACCTCCTCTGTTAAGAGATGGCTATTCCAGTTTAACAAAAATTGATTCTTTGACTCTCCTCTCATCCTGGCACAGGATAAAGGCTGAAATGTCAAAGCTTGCCAGTGTCAGAAAACTTTGTCTCTGTCACAATACAAGGGTCTCACAACAGAAAAATTACTCAAAACAGAGGTAAAAAAAAAATCCAAGAATGGGGTTTGAAATCAGGAGAAAAAACTGGACTACGCCGAAGCAGCATTCTGTGAGCCTTGACTTAAATCCCATTGCACATCTTTGGAAGGAGCTAAAAAAATGCCACCAAGAAAAGGCAGCCTTCAAACAACTGGAGTAGTTTCTCTTGAGGAGTGAGCCAAAATACCTCCTATAATGAGCAGAAGTTTCATTATAGTTACAGGAACATTTGAATGCACTGATTGTCATTGTCAAAGGTTGTCCAAAAAAATATTAGATTAAGGGTACCATCATCACTGTCCAGGCATTTCACAACTTTGTCTTCTTAAAAATCATTCTGTTGAAGCATCATAGAAAAGCAATATCTGTCTTTCAGTTGTTCATTTTCATTGAGCTTTTATTAGTGATTATTTTAGTTAGATTCATGTTGTTTTTAACAATTATGGTATTTTCTTTCAATTAACGAGTGGTACCAACATTTTTGTTTATGTGTTTATGTTTCTTTATGTAGGTCCGTTTTCTTAATTTTGAACTCCCAGGTGGCCTTGGCAGAAAGCAGCTCACACTACGCCTGGTTCTGCTGGATGTACTGCAATAATGTTGGGTGTTAGGAATTGCTAAAAGTGAACAACACAATGCAAGAAAATGTGTTCTTTTGCTACATGTTTACCTAGGTGTAGCAAATTCTGTCAGGTCAGTGACTTGATGCAATCAGCTAGTTTTCTTAAAAAACTTTTACTAATTTGTTTGCATGATTTGGTGGAATTCTCTGTGTAAAGTGTCTTTATATGACATGTGCTGTGAGTTGGTGCTAAATAAATAAAATTAAATTAAATTGAAACTGAAATTAAATTTACAGACTTTCCAGATGTAGATGAGTGTATTTCATCTATTCTTAAAATTGGTTCCATTTGGTATAAAGTGTAGCTTTTTTAAATCTATCATCTTACTTCATGTTGTCAAACAGGCTTTCCTGGTTTTCCAGGTTTCATAGGTCAAGAAGTAATTGGGCCAAGATTTGGCTGGAGAACTTAAATTCAGTTTTCCTGTAAAAATATGGTCAAACAAGTCATGCTTAACTTCACAAAGGACTGGATTACATCTTCACATAAACCAAGATTGTTTTGATTAGTTCTTTTCTTTCAAAAAAATAAGCATAATTTGAAAAGTGTATGTTTACTTTTTTATCTTTGTCTAATGTTGAATAATCATTACTCTATTCTCAATCTTTTAAATCTGACAGAAAATGTAAAAAATAAATAAATAAAACCGTTAGATCTCTGAAATGGGCTGTATGGTGGCGCAGCTGGTAGAGCTGTTGCCTTGCAGCAAGAAGGCCCTGCGTTCAATTCCCAGTCTGGGGTCTTTCTGCATGGAGTTTGCATGTTCTCACCGTGCATGCGCGGGTTCTCTCTGGGTTCTCCGGATTCCTCCCACAGTCCAAAAACATGACTGTTAGGTCAATTGGTCTCCCTAAATTCTCCCTATGTGTGTGCATGGTTGTTTGTTCTGTGTGTCTCTATGTTGCCCTGCGACAGACTGGCGACCTGTCCAGGGTGTACCCCGCCTCTCGCAGCTTGAGATAGGCAACGTTCCCGACCCCATTTTGTGAAGACGATGGATCTCTGAAATGCATATTAATTGTGGTGTGCTTATATCTTTTTATAAACATTATTAAAATTAAAATTTAACATTATTGAAAATTAAAGTTATCACTTAACTATAGACCTATGTCTAATTTGGATGGATTTTTTTTTATGAAACACAAAAGTAAGATTATGCAAGACAGAACTTAAAGCGTCACTAATGCTTTTGAATTTTTCAAATGGTTGCATCAAATCAAGCTTCTCCTATTCTGACAAATAAAGAGATGAAACCCTTTTTAGTGAAATGGAGGAAAAAATGTGAGAAAAAAAATAGCATAAAGCTGGGCATCACATAACAGATAGCACCAGGTCTGCAGAGACTGTGTACCCTAATGGCATCAGCAACGAACAAGAAAAACACAGAGATAAAAAGCAAAAAATTGGTGAAGATAGAGAGATAAATGCATGAGATAACATTATTATTGCACCGTGGACATAAAGCAGACAGGCTTATGAAACAAAGGAAAAAAAGATGAGATGGAAAAAATCATTCTAGGGAACGGGGTTTCAGAAAGTGAAAGTTTGTTCTCTAACAGATGCTCACAAGACACACACATGCTGCAGAATGTAATAAGTGTTGTGACACAACCACTGAAAGACGGGGACAGGAAAAGGGACAATCGTTATGTTGGCAATACACACACGCACACACGCACTCACACAGACACACATCTCTAGTGGTAGCTTGACTTATGAAATCCTAACTGTGGCTCAACACCGCAATATTGTCTGAAAATGTCAAGGCTTAGATGGAAGCCCCGCTGGGACAAAATGTACTGTCAACACACACAGGGGCTCAATCTGTTCTCGCAGAGACATATGGCTTTCATTTTTCACATTATATACTGAGAACAATAGTTTTCCAGAAACCCTTGATGTGCAAGACAACAAAAATGACAAACAAAAAAATTCTAAGTTCGTCCATAAAAAATGCCTCATGTAAGGAACTTTTTAAAATCTGCTAATTGAATCTAAAAAAATCATAAACTTACTTTTATGTGTATATAGGGTAAGGCTTTATTAGTACTCAAGTCACAATATGCAGAAATAAACATTTATGGAAAAATAAGCATTCTTAGAAAACAACCCTAGAAAATATAATACATCGTTAGAAGAAATATACAAAATATAAATAAATCTTTGAAAAAATGGGAAGAGAAATTGTTAGAAGAAATTTAGAAGAACTTGTAGAAGAGTTGAACATTCCTAGAAGAAAATTTTCTACATACAAATTTAGTATGTAGTATTAACATAAACTGGGGATTTTGTCCATTCTCGGTCCTGGTTTCTTGTGAATTGGTACAGTGATAGGCCTGAGGCTGATGATGGTTCACAAGTACACGACAATGCAAGTGGATGTTGAGAAACGGCCCTGCATTTTAGATGCCAATGAGGTAAAGCTGGGTGCAAAACAAAAAAAAGTCCTCTATGAATTTCAGAATAATAGTAATACACATAGCCTATGCTAACTTTAACAGTAAAAACAAAAAGGTAAGACAAAACCCCAGGGGCCATTGGATGATGAGAAAAGATATGTAGGTTTTATCTTTCATATCCCAGAAACAGCGAGAACTTACGTGCACTGGTTTTAGGCTAAAAGAGTCGGTGAAAACGGTTTAGAACCATTAGATAATTATGGATGTGATGCAAAACATCTTTGTTTAAAAAAAAAAAAGAAAAGGAAAGCTCTCAAAGAAGCCAGATGTTGAAATTTTAACAATTAAAAACAACTTTTTTGGGACATGATAAAGTGCACAGTTAATGTTGTTCCATTTTGGTTGTAATTTTGACTATTTGGTTTCAAAATAGGAGCTGTTGCATCATGGGCCCACCTCCCATGCAGTTATTGGCCAGGTCTCTTTTAGATTTAAGAGTTTAGGTTTACTAGACTAACTTATGGTCTGTGTAAATTAGTTTTATTGGCCTGGATGACTCAAAGTTATACTAAAATACATCTGTCCGATTATTTTTAAAGACACTTATAGGCACTGTCTGGTGGGCTACTTAGTCTACTGAAGTCTGGAGAATTACAATATCATCCGTCCTAAAATTGGATGTCATACAAATCCTGTGGCTTAATATGTATCTCAGCTTATTTAAGTGGTTATACAGAAATCCAGAGATAACAAAGGAGTTATAGTTTGACACTAACAAGTTTAATGCTAAATACTTTCAAAAATATTAAATTAATTTTGTTGTTCTTTTTTCCCTAATTTATTTGGCCATGTAGTTCATGGCATAAATGGTTGGCTACCAATCACCAAACTCTAAATTTCTTTTCTGATTTCTTCAACCTGCCTTGAAGGCTATTTTCATGTCAATTAAAGAGACTCATCAAAAAAGGGTGACTCCTTCATACTCAAGCTAATAATTTCTCAGAATCAAGCTGTAAGCTTCTCTGATTCTTGCTAATGGATATGTAAAGTCAAGCTAGTGGTTCTATGAGAGTCAAGCTGGTGACTAGTCAAAGTAAGCCAATGGCTCATCGGAGCAGGGTCAGATCAGTTTCCGGTTTTTGCAACCGACAAACATTGATCGTATAGTTTTATTATAGTTTTATTTATAGTTTTCTGCAATGTATTTAATTATTATTAATAACATTTAATGTGAACAAGCATTTGTTTGAACAACAATACATATTAAAAAAGCTTTTAGTTCAAACAACAGCTCGAAATAAAAAGTAAAAGAAATCTTTTTTAAAACTTTTTAGGTACAAATGTCAAGTTAACCATGTGAACTAAACAACACAGGATAAATATACAATTTATTTGACATTCGGTACTTCCCATTGGTCTGTATATTTTCCCCTGGAGAAAAAGTAAACTCTGATTTCATCCTGTAAACTATGCCAGTGCATAATGACTTTGCACTCGTGTAATTAACCCGAGCTACTCTAAAAAAAACTGTAAAATACACACCAACATAGTCTAAGAATCTCTGCAATTCGCTTCGGGTTATTTTCTTCTCTGTTATGCTTTCCAAGCATCAGTGAGTTGGCTTTAAGACATTATAATCTGTCCCAGTATGCCCATAAAACCTCGCGTTCCAGAGCAATTTCCTGTTCAGATTATGCTCTAGCTGCTGACACAACATGTCTAAGACAGAGCAAGCTGTATTCTTGAGAAGTTTAAACCTCCACCTGGACACGTGAATCTCCCTTCAAACCTCCGCTAACCATATCAATTTTAACCTCATTTATTCAAACCGAATCCTAACTCTCATGCTTCAGTTCTAAGACATCAGGTGAGGAGAAAACTGCATATTGAATCCAGCAGCAGTGATTACTGATCGCTGAAACTCAGCAGGGGGAGTTTCAGGTAACAGACCTTACACGCAGTCAGCAAACAGGCAGCACACAAATCTTTAATTAGAGTTGCCTATATTTCTCTGCTGTGCTTCACAGTAATTAGACAGAAGTGGTCTGTCGCAAGATAAATGTTCCCATGTGGCCCGCTCATTTTGACTTTTATCAAAACAACCCGCACAAACTCACAATGAGGGAAAAAAAACAAAAACAGCAGCTGGTGTGTCGATGTATAAGTGTAAAAATGTTTGAGCTGGACAGACAGCTGTGCGTGAGTATCTACACAAGAGTGGATGTTAATTATGACGTGCTGTTTATAAAAATAAAACCCTCAAAGAGACCTGCATTTCCTGCAGGGGAGGCGACGGTATAGGGAGTTTACAGGCCCTTTTAGTAGGGAGGTGCGACACGCCGGGTGCATGACGCCAGACTCGTAAGTCTTACCGCGGTGCTACCACAGCCGCCAGCCTCTAACCTGTAGCTTACTTCCCACTCAAGCAGTAGCCACAGGACCGCGCCCTGTGCTGTGCCTCTCTTTATAGATGAGGAGGTGAGTGGAAAAGCGTCACTTCTCTCCCCTAATTGTGAGTCCCATCTCATAAAGCCATGTGGTGTGGCAAGCGCAACATTTCACACACAGAAAGGGAACTGGCACCGGGATTTTATATGTCCTCAAATTGATGCAAGATGCAGATTCCTACTCTGTGATAATGTGGATCACTGTTGTTCATTAAGAAGAAGCATATTAGTTTAGCCCAGGGTTAAAGCACAAAGGATATTAACTTTGGTTTCCTTTTCAGTGGGGTCCTAATCCCCCACCTTCACCTCTTCTTCTCTGTTTCATGCGCTCTCTTCCCTCCTCCTCTGACCTCTCCGTCTACCAGCTTCACTTCACTCGACCTCTGCCCTGTTAAGTTTACAAAACCAACTGCAGGGTCCTCGGTGTCAAACACCGTCTGTGAAAACACAGCTGTTCAGATAAGGTAAGGCCAGCACTGGCCAACACAGACAGTATTTAGATGTAGCAAACCACAACAAAACTCCAACAGGGTGCTTATGTGGACAGAAAAAATGAGATAAGCCCAGTCAAGTGGTAAAACTGTGGCTCAACTGATTTAATGTTGGGAAAACACTGAAGGAAGATAAGAGGGAGTACCACACATTACCAATGCGTCTATGTCCTAGTCAAGGAAAACAACAGGCTACTAGTCAGCAGATAAGACAATCTGGTTGTTGGCAAACATGTAAGAAGTAATTAAAGCAGATTTCAGAGCTGTATGTGCAACTCCGCCCAGGTCACATGATAAACAATTGTTTACATCTTCAAGTAAAAGATTTAAGTCTAATTTTGACAAAGTAGTCAGTGGAACTATACCAGTCAGGGTTAACATCACGACTTCTAAAGGTGAAGTGAAAAATTTCACCTTAATCATGCCATCTCTTATAGTGTAGAGTATATCAGGCAGAAAGTTAATAATTTGACCTCAGAAATTAAGTTGGAATCAGAAAAAAATGATGTACAAGAATGCCGTTTCTTCTTGGGTGTTCCTGGTCTGCAAGGATTAGTATTTATCAAAGGTTATTCCATGAAGGAACACAGAAAATGCCAGTTTGGTTCAGTCCCAAAAAAAGTCTATATAGCTAAAATTGCTACGCATAGTTTCTTACATATCGGGATGTGCTGACCAGTCAGAAAATCAATGCTGGCTATTTTTCACTGCCAATAATATCAGCATTGGGCACATGAGCATCATATTGTGTTGATGCCTCGGCTGCAATGCATACTGAGAACAAATCTCACCAAGATACACTGCTGATGTTGAAAGAGGCAGTGTATTGGTTTTGGGTTTCTTATAAGTACTACGTACAGTAACAAATATGACCAAGTTTGAAGTGTTCACAAAGACTTCAGATTGATCGGTTGTTGGACAAACATGTCCTATCCATGGAAGACAAGCAAACAGCTTCCTGTTTTTTTTTTTACAACTGTTCATGCAATGAGACTCTCTTTGTTATAATAAAAAAACACTAATGTTTTTTTGAATCAAGTTTTTAAATACATCTTAAAAATGTACAATCCTAGACACAAAGCTGACGCCATGGGTTTTCTCTGGATAACCAGATCCTCTCTTGTAATTTTAAATCATGTAGGCAAAATGATATCTATGAGAAGACTAAAAGATCTATTGAGAACTCAAAATTTGGTGGGACTGCTTGTCTGCAGACCTTTAAAAAGATGACCTTTAAAATGAGTGGATATAAATAGCCAATAAAAAGTGGTAAATGAATGAGACGGTCCAGTTTCGAAAACGTTTTGACAGGAATTGAAATTAACATTTATTTCTGATTCAAATCTTTCAGAGAATTTATGGATAAGAATGGATTTGGGTGATGGCGAGGGGATCTTTCAACACCAGAGACCTGTAGCTCTTCAACAAAGATAAACCCTCAAAATACCAGTGGAATCATAAAAAAAGCTGGTTAGCAATTATAACACTGGATTAAATACTGTACTGAAAAATAATGGTTTTTTCTTCAAAACTTATTGAGAAGGGTATAAATACATTTTTGCATTATTCTTATAAATTTTAAATTCTTTATTGTTTTTTAAACGGTGTAATCTTAGCAGCTACCAAAAAAATCTGGTTGAATGAAAATAACTTGATACATAAGCGAAGGGTATGAATAATTTAAAGCTAACCTGTACAAACCTTTGGTTTTGGAGGGACTTCAAAAACAGGCAATTTCTGTTCTACCTTCAAAGATTATGAGCTTGCAAAAGTTATTGGAAGTTTTTATTGAACCCTTTTTCCTTTGCATGATTATTTGACACTTTGGTATTCACATTCTCATATATATACTGTATAATATTCTACATATAGACATACATTCTTATCTCTAATACATAGATACAGTATTTTAAATTAAATAACCTAGGCATTGTGGCACAGAAGTTCTTACTCCAACAGTAATATTTAAAACAGGAAATGCAAGACACATTTCAAAAGAATATTAATTTTAGAGACAGCATAATGACACAATTCAAATAGATTATTTTATCATCTTTTGTTTTTCTGTAATTTAGGGGTGGGGAGCACTAAAAATGACATTTGAATCTTTTTTCAGAAGTATATTGGGATGTTTGGAACAAATTCAACAAGATTCTACAAATTCCTTTGTTGAAGTGAAGCAAATGACATTCAAATCAGATTTTCAGGACTCCTCACCCCCAAATTACAGCAAAACAAAAAATTATAAGATAGGATCAGTTTGAATAGCTTTATTGTGCAATTTTTTTAAGTAAATATTCTGCTGAAATATGCAATGAAATATGCAGTGGATATTCTGATTTAAGGATTACTTCCTGTTTAAGTAAGAATGTACTGTGTCACACAACAGATTATTCCATTTTAAACACTGTATATATTGATCTGACAGAAGAATGTGTGTATGTGAGAAGAGAAAGTATGTGTGTGAGTGGAGAATGTATGTCTATTTATGAAAGACTATTTGTATATGAGAAGAGAATGTGTATATGACAGATTACTTATATGTATATTAGAGATAAAATATATGTATGTGAGAGTGGTAGTATGATTTATGGCTTGTGTGGCCCTTCATAGTAACCACTGATCTGAGGAGATTTGATGCCGTTTGGCTGCTTCTATTCTGAAAATCCTGGTTAGAGTTTCATATTGTTGACTCTGAAACACCAAGATAGTTTAAACAAAAATCTAATGGCCTCTGACAGACAAATGAATATAAAACATAAGTGGGATTTTCAACAGGATAATAATACAAAACATATGGCAGAATAATAGGGACCTCAATCCTATAGAAGCCTGTGGAGTGGGAGTGAGAGACAATTTAGGAGGCTGGACATTGTAGAGAGATTGTGCAAAGTGGGATGTCCCTTTGTATGCCACAAACTTATTAAATGCATGGTAAGTGCAGTTCTGTTGACCAAAGGGGGGTCTACAAAGCATGAACAGCAGGGGTGCCACCTATTAAAGTTTCCATGAACTACAAAAATGATTATTTGTTAAGGTGTTTTTTCCCAATCAGTTAAATAAATGGTCTTTAAAGAATGCCTACTTTTGGCGAGTTTGAGAAAACCCTTCAAAGAATGAATTCATTCAAAAGGCTTTATGACATATATATATATCATTATCTAGAGTGGGTCAATATAGGGTTTGTAAATTATTACATGTTTTTTTTTACTTACCAAAGACAACAGTTCAGTTTTTTAAGCAACTGTTGTCATATTTACATCTAAAGCAAATAGGGTAAAAGAAAGTTGTAATTTTTGTCTAGTACCTAAAGACAATGCATTGTACCATTCATGTATTGAACCATCCTACCTACAGTACTTATAAGGTTTCCTACTCAGTCATGGTACATGTATAAATATTTTTCTCAGCTACCTCAGCTGCCCATAGACAGCTTATGCATGAGATCAGTTTTTATTTCACCTTTATTTAACCAGGAAAGGTCTCACACAATCAGTTTCACAAGAGCATCCTGGTCAAGATGGACAGCAGCATGGTTAAGCATCGGTCACAAACATTTAAAAATGCACAGAAATTCCAACCTGAACAAAGAATTACAAACATCAAATTATCAGATGGCATGGTATATTTGAGCCAATATGTACTAGAGAGAGGTTTATTGGACTTCCAATGAAAAAGAAGATAACATCTTGCCAGTAAAGAAGTGAAGGCTTAAATATCTAGCTATTCAAAAGTTATCCTTAGCTCTGTGAAGGTTCTCAGGCATCGAGGTCATGGTGAAGCTTCAAAGGTTCAGTTTAGGCAACTGGACATGAATTTTTTTTTAGAAGACGTTTCACCTCTCATCCAAGAGGCTTCCTCTCCTGCATCAGTCAAAACTGAAGAAGCCTCTTGGATGAGAGGTGAAACGTCTTCCAAAAAAATTCACATCCAGTTGCCTAAACTGAACCTTTGAAGCTTATCCTCTGCTATGACTCCAAATATAGAGGGTTTAATGGTCACTTAAAGTGTTTTTCTATATCAGACTATAAGAAACTCTCTTTGGACCAAAGTCTTTGAAAAAGAAGTTAATTAGTCAGTCACTTTATTTGTATGGCATTGAACTGGCCTCTGATAATAATCTAAAAAACCTTGTGTCATGATGGGTTTTCTTTTAAGCTCCGAGCCCACATGCAGAACACCAAGACAAGAGAGCAGAATCAGTTAAATATAGTTTATTTAAGTGAAGCGAACAACAGGAACGTGGCGAGAGGCAGGTCTGGGGAAAACCGGCTGGAACAGTTACTGAGAATATTGTTGAGTTCAATGGGAGTAGGAGATCGGAGATGCAGAAACGAGTAAGGATGTTTCTTACTGTTAGGTGATTGGTTCTGGGTTTTGGAGGGAGGAAATGGATGTCCGGGGTCCGAGTTTCCTTTATGGGTCCAGGAGCCACGGAGGAGTGCGGTGGGAAATGGACAGGTCGGCTCAGGTTGGTCAGAGACTCAGAGGAGCGGTCCAGCTGCCAGTCATAATGAACAGGTTTCTAAAAAAATCTTCTTTTATCTCTAGAGTATTGAAAAAGTAAAAAATACCCTGTCCAGGAGTAATGCTGAAACTAGTCCATACATTTGTTACTTCAAGGCACTATGGACTATTGTTAGTCTTTACTATGAGGAAGTTTACAAACTGCTTCAACGGATCAAAAATAATGAAGCCAGAGTTCTATTAAAAATGAAAGAGTTAGATCACTTTTCTCCTATATTGGCTTCTCTTCAGTGGCTTCCTGTTAAATCTGGAATAGAATTTAAAATACCCCTTCTCACATATAAAGCCCAGAAGAAAAAAAAACACCATCTTATATCAGAGATCTAATTGTACCTTATGTCCCTAACAGAGCACTTCATTCTCAATCTGCAAGTTTACTAGTGGTTCCTAGAATTACTAAAATAGAATGGGAGGGAGATCTTTCAGTTATAAGGCTCCTCTCCTGTGGAAACAACTACTACTTTTAAGGCTAGGCTTAAAACTGGCCTTTTTGATAGAGCTTATAGTTAGAGTGGCTCAGGTCATCCTGAGCTTTCTCTAAAGTTGTTCTGCTATGTCCTTAGACCGCTTAAGGACATGGTGACCACTTTTAAATTAGCCTGCTTAATTTTAATTCTACTCTGCAATTCAGCATTATTTGTTAGTTCAAATTTTAACTTTAGGTTCTGTCTGATTGCTCTCATCACAGTGGTTTCTTTTGATCTGGTTCTGTTTTGCTGTGACACTTCCCTGAAAGGAGGTGTCAGCTGGGCTGCGGACATGTACAACGTCTATAAAGTAAGGCCTGTTTTAAGTGCTTAGACCTGTCTCTCTTCTAAAAATAACTATGGGCTCAGCCTTTGCTGTGACTAATTGTAAGTGTTCTCTTTCATCCTTTTTGGCTCGAAAACCGGTTCAGAGATTATCTGCCTAAATGTTTTTATTCTTAGACAGAGCCCCCTATGGAACTAATTTACATTACCTGTTCTAAAAGAAAGTATTTATAGATCAATGTTTCTTTCATTCTTTTTGTGTCTTCTTCTGGTTCATCAAACCCCAGTCAGCCTTGGCAGAAGGAAATACAATTCTAAGTTATAGCAATAAAATTATCGATTTGAGCTAAAATTGATTTATTAAAGCTGTCATCAGACAGAGGCAAAATGGTTGAACCTTCAACGTAATAAGTGTTGAGGCTGAAAGGAAAACCTAATATCTAATTACAGGGGAGCATAATCAGAAATAACAATAGGATGATAGTTGACCATGAGAACATCTGAAATAAGTTATAAATCTATGAAAAAGGAATCAAGCCAAGAAAATGATTGATGCACATGAGAGAAAAATTGAACATTTCTTATCATGAGGGTTGTTGAATCTCCATGGATCAATGCAGCCATTCTTAGACATAAAGTCTCAAAGGGGCCTTTTCCATCTGAAGAACTGTGGTTCTAGAACCGGTTCGGTGCCCGTGCCTCAGAACCTCAGTGTCTGGTTCTGTGCCGGCACAGTTTTCGATCAGTTGCGGAACCTAGTTGAGCGTCATCGTCGGTGGGTGTTGCTA
>JAUZNJ010035374.1:0-12293 GCA_034780135.1 Jordanella pulchra
AAAAAATCACAGTTGTTTTATCAAACACATATGTGTGAGTATATTAATCCAGTATTATACATATAGCATAAGCAAAAATGCGCTATTCAGTTAAACTGATATGCTATGTTTTAAGTAAATTAATATGAATAAAATTACCAGAGCTGTTCAAAACCTCGTCATCAGTAAGAGGTTCATGCCTTGACTCGTTACCGTCACTTTTTTTTCTTCATAGATTCATCCAATAATCCAATCATAAGATAAATCTTAAGTTTGAATATTGTGTTTTGCTTTGGTGTCATTGTGTCAATTGAAATGTGATGTTTTCCCTCCATATCTCTCTGTTTTAGGTGTTAACAAGACTAACAGCCAAGCCCTGTATTTATAGTACTTCATTAAGGACATACTGTTGATTTCTCTCGGCTCTGTCAGTGTTTGATGACGTGACCAAGATGAGGACCGACTCCTGTTTGGTTATGCTGTGTGTGCTGTCTGTAGCCGGCGTTTGTATCAGTAAGTTGAAACTTCCCAAATGATTGATATTTATTGCATAAGATGATGCATTTTGAAGGATATGTTCTGTCTGTCATTTTATTTCTCTTGGGATTTTCCGCTTTTATCTGTGCAGGTTACCTTAAAGAAATATGACCTCAAATGTAACGTATCCTCAAAGCGTACCGTTCATCTTTAGTCCCTGTGTTCTCATCAGAGCTTTGTTTGACTCGCTGTTATTCAGTCTATTTTTATTAAGTAACTCAGAGGCTTTAGTTTCTTGCTGTGAATCTGTAGCTCACAGCAGAGCTGTAGAAAAGTAAGAGCTGTGATTCAAAGTGATGAATCCTGTGACTGAATGAACTGAGTGTAGCAAACAACTTTTTTTCTGGTTTCTTGAAAGACAAAAAGGAAGAACTAAATCTGGCTGCTTTTATTAAGCAACAATTCAACACCATATAAGGCTGGCGTGCACATTTTGATCGAGAATATTTTCCGTATACCTTGATATTATCACTGAGTGCCTTTTGCTCTCCTTCTCTGCCTGTAAGGGATGGAGCTGAATTATCAATAATCTATTTACCCTTATTTCTCTCTAACTTACAAAGCTTTTCAGATCTGTTTCCCTTATGTCTCCAGTGTATAGATACAAACCAGAATCCTATGTTTTTTCTTTTTCAGAATATATTCATGATACATCAGTGCTCTAGGCATGGATGGATGTGTTTAGGCAAGATAATGGTATTCACTATTCATCAAGAGACTAAACCGTATATGTGTATAGAACATGGTGGAAAAGAAAGGAAGGAAAGAAAACAATTGATGAGCATGAAAAATGTGTAACTGATCTGGAAAATTGCAAGCTGGCAGAAATAAAGACATCTAAACATGAATGGACTGGGAAAGAGATAACAGATCAAACGAAACGTGATGGGAACCAGTCAAAGAAAATTTGATTTAACAAAGCAGCCAAGAACAAACTAAAATGCTAATTATAAAGAAAAATGATGGAAAAAAGACCTTATTAATATGAGCAAAGAGAAGTCAACTGATCTGGTAAGATTTGATGGAACATAATAAACAGATAAGAGCCCAAATGAAAAAAAAGTCCAACGCGTCTGAAACGTCCCACCTCGAGGATCCTACATCCTGACTGATGTGTGGTTTTCAGTATAATCCTGAATGCAGGCCATTTTCAACTGATGTCTTTAACATTACAGTTGTTTTGGCTGTTTAGAGTTGTGTTGGACGGTTGGTGGAGAGAAGCATATTTTATTTAACATATTATTTATGACATTTTGATACGAGAGTCTTAAATTGCTTTATGCGTTTATCTTTAATGAGATAAAACCATGTGCTGTTCAAAGACACTATTATTAAAAAATGTATTTCAGGTTTTATCAGTTGGGAAAACTGAGTCTTAAGAAGCTGATCATACTGCTGTAATGTTCTTAAAGTAGGGTTAGCTGTGAATAAAGGAGTTTACAAACTACACGTTATTTTATGTGAGTTAATCAGCTTTGTAAACAGTTGCCTTACTCTGCTGATAATTCTGGCACCCAGGAGAAGAATTTGCATTCAGAAATTGTTTGTGACTCTTGTTGCCCAGGTATATCGCCACCAGGGAAACCCCGTCTGCTTAGCTGCAGATCCAGGGACAAGGAGACGTTTGCCTGCTGGTGGGAGCCTGGATCTGACGGAGGGCTGCCAACCACACACCGCCTCTACTTCACCAGAGAACAGTCAGTTGATTCTTCATCTACAACCTTTGGATCTTTTGCTCTTGATTCAGCCAGTCACAGTACAGATAGACAATGGGAAAAAGAGGCGGGACATATAACAGAATTGCTCAGCTAGGGTTTATAATCACTATAATTTATTTTGTTTGTTCTAACCACAAGGCCAGCAGATGGCCCATAGAGGCGCTGATAAGTTTATCAGCCACACTGATGAGACTAAACCCCATTTTTAGTTGTAATGTGCTCCATACGAAGGCTGATGGAAAACTACTGAGTCCTTTGAGTGAGAAGTGAGCAGAAATTTCATTGATGAATGAGTTGAGAACCTGATAACCTCAGCTGTTGTGATCTCAGAGCTTATTATGCTATCGGAGATTGTAGTTTTATTCTTTTTTTTTTTTTTTTTTTTAAATCAAAGCTTATAAAAAAAATTAGAATGAGGTCTTGGTCCTGTACTTCAAGGTAATGTACAACATCTGATGAGGAATATCATCTCACTTGCATGGAGAAAGTTTCATATTTGTTCAAAGCTTTTTTTTTTTTTTTAGACTTTCTTGAATTCCTTTCTTGTTTTTTATACTTAAGGCTGTTTTGTCTGATTTCTCATATATTTTTCCATGTACTTTTACATCAGAAAAATAAAAAGTAGAAGTCAGAAGTCTGAAAAAATCAAGCTAAGTGTATCTAAGATTCCCATCTTTAGCAAAGAGATCAGCTTTTATTTATAGCACCTTGCAGCATGAGAGAATCTTGAAGTGCTTTACATAAAAATACTGAGACCAAACCAAATGATGTTTTCCTAAAATCTGCTTTAAATATGATGGAGTTAGTGTCCATAATACATTTATTGTTGTGCTTTGCCTACAGCAACAGGTCAGTTTCTTTGGCTCAAAACCATGGATATATACAGTTTCTTTTAATGTGCTTAAAGTTTTGATTTTGATTTTCTTTTCAATACATGACAATTAAAGTAGAAGTTCTTTTTTTAACCCAACTCCCGTTAAAGCTGGAATGCACAGTTCCTCTTGCATTTCTTCCAATAAACCCAAATCCTTTTTTAAGCAAAGCTGTTGTGAATTGCTTGGAGGGCATTAAAAATAGGCTGACCCTAAGCATAATGCTTTTATTTAATGATGTTTAAACAATTTTACCATCTCTGTTCACCCTCTCGCTCCCTCTGGGTAAACTTACAGCAGCCCCTGCAGGTACTAAAGTTCACAGGGGTCTGCAACCCATCCCGCATCAGGCTCTTTTGGTTGTCCACAGTGCCTTTTCATATCTTCAGCAAAAAAAGTTGTCGGATGCGTTTTTTTATGACCTGTCCAGAGCGCTGATGATGATTCATCTTCTTTAGAGCTCAAGCAGCCACAAAACAAGAATGATCTGTTTTAAAATGGTTTCTTTACAATGTTTCGTATGTTATTCCTGCAACCTCAGGATGAGCTTAATGACAAAAAACAAAACAAAATTATTTAAGAAGACGAACCCAAACAAAAACGAACTCATTTAATCAATGCAAATTGAAACAGAATCACTTCCTTATCTAAAAACGGGGAAAAATACTAAAATGAAAGTAAAAAGTCATACTTTCTTGAGTGATTTTACAGTTAAATACACAGGTGTGGGTGGTTGGGAAGAGCAGAGGATGAAAGCAGGATAAGTTAGAACTCAGAGAAAGTTCTAGTCAAGTTTACTCCGTGATCCAAATCTGCTCGGCAGCAGGATTTGTTGAACTTCTGCTGAACCTGTCACACATTTTCTTACTGGAGGAGCCTGTAGATGTTGGAGACCAAATACTCAGATCTACATCTAATACTAAATCCCTCGATTTTCAATATCACTGTTTTTGCTAGAGTCAATAACTTATCTCAGTAGAATTTAGGCCACAGATCACTGATATGACACGAAGAAATCCACAGAACAGAAATTATCTATGAAGGCAATTAACTGAGTCGGTATCAGAGATTTCAACTCTGATGCCTATAACTGGACCTTACTGGATTTAAATGTATTTTTACATTGTATTTAGATTTTTTGCTTTGTCCTTTTTTGTGCCCCGCACCTAGACACATATTTTATGCAGCCTCACACACTCTTATTTCATGTGGTGAAATAAGAGTGTAGTGTTAAGAGCATAACTGGAATTCTTTATCAAAAAACACATTGACTGTTTTTTGCTATGCTGAATCTTCTTGTTTTGAATTAGGAAGAGTATTGCTTTTTATGTTAATTATGTCACCATTAATGATTTAAGCTCTACTGGTGAGATATGCACACTTTGGGGCTTTCTTTCCCTACTGCCATGGGGTAGATCTTATTTCCTTTCCTCCATTGATAAGCACTTCATATTATGCTCATGCGTACCCTAACCTCTGAGCTGGCTGAACTAAAAGTGAAGTTAGCTGATTGATATCACCTATTTTGAAACCCAAAAAATCTTGAGCATCATAAAGGCAAATAAGTTGACTCTCGTTAGAGATCGATATAGAGAATGTTACCTTTATGTAGTGTTTATTCTGTGCAACTGGTAGACTCTGGAGACCCAGATAATTATCCTAGCTGTGAGATAAATACGTGGGATCTGAGCCATTTCGCTGTTTAAGAAGGTATATCAATTATTTTATTAAACATCACTGCAATAAATTCTGTTAATACTTAAAGATGTTTTTTTTATTTTTGTACTTTTGGAGTAACATTCCCTCCCAGATAAAGAGCAGAGAGACCTCGATACCTGCACACTGAAATTTGCATATTAAAACTCTCAATAGAAAACAGTGTCAGGACTGACATTTTTTTTTCTGCTATATTTAGACAAACTTTCCACAACAGAGTGATACTAAGACAGGAATTGTTCTTTTTATGCGTTATGTTTTTTTGTCAGTTTTCTTGTTATTAGTCTTAAAAATATGAACCCAGAGTTTAGTTTTTATAAACCCGGAGTGTTTGATTTAATGGGTTCTTTTGTCTTCTTGTTAAACTTTGTCACGTTTTAGTTTTCTAAACACCGAAAATGTAATTTTATTTTTTAGTTCTTGAAAACATTTTTAAAACAGAAACAGTTTATACAGTAGGCGCTTGTAAAACCTGATAAGCTGGCTTTTTTTTTTTTTTAAAGAATTAAGTGAATTTTATGTCTTTAAACTATTAATTTCTATTCAGAATAAAGGCAGAAACATAAACCCTTAAAAAACATTCCTATTTTTGGGCTTTGATATAGTTTATTTGTTTTACTTGGCTTTATTGTTGTGAGTTTATTTTTTGTTGGTCTTGTCATATTTTCATATATATTCTTTCCAATACACCTTTTTTAAGTATTTGGTTTTGTGCAGCACTTTGTTCCAGCTCTTTTTACTGTCTTAAAACTCTTTTTTTTTAATGTTTTCACTTGTTAGATTTGTCTGATTTCCATTACACTGCAGTACTTCACTGAGGAGAGCAGTAACTCATTGCATTCACTCAGTTACATTTTCTTGAGTAGAAAGACAAACTGCATAAACGTTTTATCTCAAGATTACACATTTTTGTGCTCAAGCTTTTGTGCTTTGTTTTTTTTTTTTTGTTGGCCTCTGTGCTATTTGGAGATTAAGTAAAGACACAGTAAACAATAATAAAAACTACTATTCAAATGTCCAATACCTACTGTAAAAATGGTTTCATAAGTTTAATGTTAAAAAAGAAATTAAGAAAACATTGTATTCTGCCTGAATTTTGTATTTTGGAATCATGTTAGTTTTTTCATATTTAGTTGTTGAATTATTTTTTTCTGTCTGTTTTTTTTCTTATATGTCCAACTCATACTTTGATTGAAGCACAGAATTCCTTTTATATTTCTACTGCTCCCGGTATAGTTTTCCTTTATGTTCAATGTCCTCCCCCTGCTAAGTGAAGGTCTTCCTTTTTTCTCCTACTTACAGCGTTGTTGGAGTCCTGGAGTGTCCTGATTACATCTCTGCAGGAAAAAACTCCTGTTTCTTTGACAAGGCACACACCTCATTCTGGGCAGAGTACAACCTGACAGTAGTGGCTACAAATGCCCTCGGGAACACCTCATCAGACTTCTTCTTCATAAGTGATGTGATGATATATGGTGAGTTGGGTGTGATTGAGAAGCGAAGGCTTGAAGGAAAAACAAAAAAAGAAACAAGCAACCAAAGTATTGTACACAGTGTAACTTTACTGCTTTCCTGTAACCTTAAGAAGTAAAACAAAAAAAGTCAAACGTAAAAGATATTTTTAGTGGCTGAAATAGGGCTGATCAGTAGATCTCTACTCTGTGTTCTTTTGTGAAAGTTTCTAGCATTTAAAAGCAGTATTGTGTTTACAAGAAAAGATTAGATGTCATGACAATTTTGACTGTGAGCTGTGTGAAAAGGTTGAGAGCTGTGTAAGAAATGTTCAACTAAAACCGTCGCATTTACACCGAAATAAGACCACCGTACCGTTGCAGTTCATATATGGCTGGATTATGGCAAATTCAGAAGACCTAAATTCTAAGTGAAGGAATTAATGGCACAGCCTTTTCTCTTATTGTTTGCGTAATCGTTTTTTGTTTTGTTTTTTTCACTGGCTTTCGGCGTCTCTAACCTTCAAAAACAACAACAAAAAACTTAGATTTTACTCATAAAGTGTTTTAGAAGGAGAAAGGTTTATACAATTTGATCTGCTCTTTTTCATTAACAGAATGGTCACAAAAGGCTCTTATCACAATGCTCTGTAAACTATCTGGCAAATAATAGAAAAGTGTGTTTCATCTAAGAGGAAAATTAAAGAAAAAATGATAAACCAAAGAACAGTATGCTAAATTAATTTGGGTTAGGGAAGTTTATTTTTCAAAAATGTAAGGGTTAAAAGATCATGAAAGAATATGACTGCAGTAACAACAAAGCCTTACTGTTCGACTTGCTTGTTAAATTAGATAAGTTAAATTCATGGGCTCTTTTCTGGTTCCAAAATGCAGAATTTTTAAGAATCTTGAAAAATGTTATTATAACTTAAGGAGTCAAAATAGGGGGGACCTCCACTAGATGTTTGTGCAGGAAGAAACCTACGGGAATTATCTTTTCATAGCGAGCTAATGATTGGCTTAGTTTTATTGGCTGCCCTGCCATCTCCAGCTTAGGGAGGAATGGAAAAGTACTGAGAGAGGAGCGAGTAGCAACAAAGAAAACTATAACAGAATGAGGTAGAACAGGTTCAAGCCTTCTCTGCCTGTTGTGTACAATCACAGATCAAATTTCCCTGCCCTTGTTTGGCGATGAAGGCGGTTACAAAAGAAAAAAGCAACTCAGCTGCGTGTGTGTAAATATATAATAACAAGATATTTAGAGTAATTGCTTAAAATGAAACAAATGAAATTAAAGACTCATTGTTTTTCGTGGCCCCAAAGAACATTTTAGTTTTTTAATGAAACTCATCATCATCAACCTCTCACAGAAAAAAACCTAAGAAATGGTTATGTTTGAAAAGAGCTAAGCCTGTTTAGTTACTATTTCAGAAAGGTGGAAAAAAAAAAACACTAATCAGTAATAAAGGATATTGACTGATATGAAAGGCTTATATGGGGGTGCCTTTTTCAGCGTTATCACGCTGCCCTTCACCACACTGACTGTAAGGACTTGCCCTATCAAGTCAGTGCTACCTAGAAAAAGACTGTTCCTGGCCATCAGTCTACCCTATTTAGAAGAGTGTCAAGAAAAAGCTGGTTTTAAAAGTAATCCCTTTTTATATATTTTCCACAAACAATGTAAAATAAAGTGCAAACATCTGAAAGTGTGTGGTCTGTTTAGACGAGACCCAAACTGAGCTTTTTTCCAGCTTCCATGCAAAAGTTTGTTCAAAAACAAAACTAACAAACAAAAAACTAACAGTGAACATTACATTGAAGATAACTCACAGACCCTGCTTTGAAACAGCATCACGCTGTGGGGAAGCCTCTTTTTAAAAGTGATCGGAACAATGACATAAACCCAACTGAGAAAGATTTTTAGAGAAAATTGAGATAAATTTGAATTCTCTAGAGGAAGAAAGCTGGGAGAGACAAACTAATAGATGTTCAACTCTTAACTGCTGAAAAGGGTGAAAATTGACTAGTGGTTGTGAGGTGAGAAAACATGGAAAAATGTTGAACACTTTCACAAGGAAACATGTGTGTGAGAAGCACCTTCATGTTACTGCAGATAACACAAGCAGCTTTGAATGGTTATCATGTTTGTTGTTCTTGGGGAGGGTCTGTTCAAGCTTTCTCTATTCTCACGCTCCACTTTCCTTTTCCAACAGTGGATGTGAGAACATAAAAGTTATATTAATACATAGTAAAGAGTCTATAAAGCTATAGTGTAACTGACTGGTTGGTGTGTTTTTTTTATCAGTGATAATTCAGGTTGTAATTTTGAATTCATGAGTCAGTTTTTCATCATAATGCTAGAAATATGTTGTTGTATATGTATCTGGTTGAGACAATGCAGAAATTGCTAAACCAACATCTGTCCTTCCTCCTATTCGTTCCCCTTTCATGTAGCTCACTGATGCCTAGAAGTAAAAGCACAGCCGCTCTGGTTAATATTACCTACTTTAGCTTTTGCTTTAACTCTTAAGGCATAAACTAAACATATCCAATCTCTTTTAGTCTCAGATTTATTTTGATGATGGGCAGAGAGTCAGAAAACAAATATGTTTTCCAACTTGTTAAATCTCAGTTAATGCTGTTTTCTGACATTGCTTCCTGTTTTCTCTGCAGTAAAGCCTGACCCCCCCATAAATGTCACGGTCCTGGCCAACAGCAGCGCTCCCATTCCATATCTGCAAATAAAATGGGAAAGCCCACCAGACCTTGATATCAAATCCGGCTGGGTCACCATTGTCTATCAGCTCAGGTTTAAACCAAGGGACAGCAACAAGTGGGAGGTGAGTTTTTATATGTGTGACAGAATCCACATTGGGTGGACTTAAAGCTGAGAGGGTTCAAACAGGTTGTAATGAAATATGTAGGTGTAGGCACTGAATTATGCCCTATTAAAAAAGTATTTTAATGTACTTCAGTTCTGTGTGGTTCTGCTGTAATTCAGGCTGTTTTTATACTGTGATGCAAAAACATATCATATTGTATTTAGGATAATATTTAAACAACGTCAAATGAAAATGATTTATAAATCAATTTTCCTTTTTGTACTTTTTACTCAGACTGTAGAAGTTCGAAAAAAAAATTCTGAAAAGCTGCATGTGGCTCCTGGGGTCTTCTACATGATTCAGTTGCGCTGTAAGCTAGACAACGGCAACTGGAGTGAATGGAGCAACACCACATTTTCTAAAATTCCTAAATGTAAGTCGTCACAGCACCCCTCCGGCTCCTCCTCACACCCATTTGGCCTATTGGTTGTGAAAATGTGTTGTTGTTTTTTTCTGTGCTCTTTTTAGTCCCTCTGATTGAGAAACCGTTTTGGATTCTGGTCTTTGTTTTCTCCTTGATCCCCTTGTTGGCAACTATATTCATCTTAGTGCTGAAGAGGAAACTGTAAGTATCTGGAAGGTTCTTACTTTTAATGATCTTGGTCTTAAAAACAAATGTTACCTTATGTCTGGCCCAATGAAGACAACATGTCCTGTTTCTGTAGTTTTAAAATCAAGATCCGATCACAGTTCTGGGGTTTGTTGAAATGAAGCTTTTCAAACTTTGCTTGTTATTATCCTGATATTCATTCTAACCAGACATACAGGTTCTCTCTTCCTTTGGTCTCGTTATGTTATGTGACATGTTACCTGAGTTCTTTACAGTCAGTAAGCATTACATAGGGTTGTCCATTTCTCATTCAAACATAATAGGCACAAAATGACCTGATGTTGCTTCCCCGATTTATGGGCAGCAACAATTTATGTTAAAACAACCCTGCCTGCTCCAGAGCAGCAAGTTGGGAAGAACTCCTGCCATTGCAGAGGAAATCCTGCTAATTACTTCTTACATTTAAAAGCAGCTCATTTAAAGCAGCTTTGATATTTGGGTGCATCTTTGTACCATAAATGATGACTAGATCCTATTCTTGTCTGTTTTTTTTCTCCGCAATTTCATTAAGTTTTAAATAGACAAATATGTAGCCTAATATTGATTACATTGAATGATTATTTCTGGTTTCTCCTCAGTTTGAAGCTGTGGTTCCTGCCTCCTGTTCCTGGTCCAAAGATAAGAGGAATTGATGTTCAGCTTCTTAAGGTAACCAGCCCCCATCCTCTTTAAAAAATTGAGTTTCTTTGACCTTTTTAAAAATGTACTGATTTAACTTGTTTAGAGCGGCCGATCGGAAGACATCGCAAATGCCCTCATCAGCAGCCAGAACTTTCCTCCCATGATGGTGTGGACGGACCAGGTGGAGGAGTACCTGCTGGTGTCAGATAGTGACGAATGGCTTCTAAATGATCTCTATTTATCCCAACAAAAGAAGAAAATTCTGACTGGTACAACTGGCTTACACTTGGACTCAGAAATCCAACGCGGGGAGTCGACCCCTGCCCAGAATGCCCGGGATAAAGCCGAGGACAGTTTGGTTAAAACAGACAGCTTTGAAGGCTCCAATGTTCCCCAGTCAGAGAGTCATTTACTAAACATGGAGCAGCAACAGGAATGTCTGAGCGTAGAAAAAGCTGCCCTAACAAACGCCAACCAGACCCTCCCGAATGCCTGCTATGTGGATATTCAGCAACCCGAGATGTCTTGGGAACCTGGAAAACAGGCTGACTACAGCAAAGTAAAACAGGTGAATGGCGAGACCATCCTCATCTTCAACAACGAAAACGTTCCACCGGAGCAGGAGGTGACCAGGGAGGTGAGCGCAGCAGATGACTACAGTCGGGTCAAAGAGGTGAACGCTGAGGGGGTTTTCCTGCACAAACATGACTCGTCTGACACCTACTGTAAGAAAAAGGAAGACCAGTACACAGAGTGGACCAATCAGAAGCCAACAATGAATCATGAGAGCGAGCTCAGCAAAGGCTTTTGCCTGGAGACTATTGGAAATGGATACGTAGATTCTGCTCCTGGTTTTATTGTGAAGTGATCCGTTAAGGTGAGACGGTGGAACCGGTCGGATTTACTGAGCCACCGGGCAGATGATGCAACGTGATCTGATTATTGCTATCGGCAACAAATTGGACGATGTTGGAAAGGACAGACTTTATTTATGGGATGCACTGGCTGCTCTCCACTGTGGAATGTATTTATCTAGACTGAGGAAGAAACATCAAATTACTTGACTTTTGAAATTTCCATTCACACTGTGAAAATCGTTCAGCTGGACATCTGTTGAATGGATTTCTTAAAAGGGAAACAAAAAGGTTCTGAAGGACATTTTTCCTGGTAGTGGGACATTTTCCAGTGAGTTGTTATGGTCACCAATTCAAACTCATTCTTTAACAGGAAGAAAAGCATCAGGTCAAAACGACCTACCGTCAGATCTAAAAACCCTCCCACCACTCTCAGCTGCTTCTGAATGTAATTCTTTGAACATGATGTTTAATATAACAGCAAGCTGTAAAATTAAAGCTTTTCAGCTGACACTAGAGAACTGGTACAGCCTCAAAAAGAAAGAGAGGGATGTAAATGGACTCCTAACAGCCCCTACAACAATCAGATAAACTTTGAGAAATGTCCGACTGAAAGAATACACCTATTTGATTAACATTTGTTTCTAAATAAAATGGATCTTCAACACCAAACATTTTAAGCTGAAAAAGAATCATTATTGATTAATTGAATAAATGTTGTCTGTTGTTTTTGCATGTCTATGGTCAATCCTCATAGGCTTGGTTTACCTGAGAAGTGTGGACCTGATAAACCTGTCTGCCTAGTTTTTGTTTTCAGACTCGCTGCACGCCACAGCAGAATATAGACGGCCACTAACATGTTTATCCTGGTAACAAATTCTAATGTTAGGACCTAACATAGCTCTTATTCTTCCCACTGGACGGGACCTCCTTTTCCATTAAATCTCTCTTGTCTCTTAAATCTCTCTCTTTTAAATCACTCTCTCTCTCTCTCTTGTCTGCTTATTTTGAAAAAAAAAAATTCTAATTAAATTTGAATTTGACCTAAACAAG
>JAUZNJ010035376.1:0-12292 GCA_034780135.1 Jordanella pulchra
GACTCTGCAGCATCCAAAAATGTAAAAAGATGCTCATTCGGACCTTTATAATGGTAGTCCTTAAAGGGTTAAAAGCAGCTCTTGTCAGCAGTATTTCTAAGGCTTTTATTTTGTTGATATGGATGATGACATTATTTGGTATTGACAGAAATAATTAATATATTGTGTTCATATCCAAATCAACCAGCCTTAGATTAAACATTTTACTGAGCAATGGATTAGTTACTCCCAGTGCTCAACCACCCTTGTGTAACATTATTATTCCAAATTTTTCCTGCGCATCTATTTTTTCCTCCAAACTCAACTTGTTACTCAGAATACAATTTCATACTTTTACTCTTTATGTGAAATATTGGGCCTACCAAAGCAGGCAGAAAGAAGTAATCACTCAGGGCTTGTTCATCTTCATTTGGTGAGATGGAAATGAGAGTAAGCTTTAGATTGCCGGGCATTTTGTGCTAAGAATATCTGGTGGTTTTTGAAGCCACCTCTGAACTCTGTAGTTGTTGCCTCTGGGATGTTCTTGGTGTGACAGTGTTGTATAATTGTGGGGTTGTGGTCAGTTTAAGGCAGCAGAGCAGTAAGCAGTTTTAACACCCATCTTTGAAATGTGGCAACATATGGGCTTAACTTGAGCTTTAGCTGCTCTGGAATAAAACATACAGAAGATGTCAACTGAGGTCTTAAAGGGACTTTTGGGGCCTGAAAAGAAATTCATGTTAAATGGGCATAATTTTCTGCATAGTTTGGCAAAAAAAAACTGTCGCTATTCAATCTCTGAAAGTCTGGATGACAACCAGATCAGTTTTAATGGCTTATAGGAATGGTAGAAGGCCTGATCAATTCTGACAATCTTTAACAGACATCTCATTAAAGACCTATTTCCGTTTTTGCCATCCCATTATGCTTCTATCCAACACTTGGTTCTGCTGCCTATTTACCCATCCCATCCAGGAATAATGGGGCCTTCACCCCCAGTAGGATTAATCAGCCATAACCATATGCTACCGCATGCAATTATGCTGCAATTTTGACCAAAGGAAACAGCTGTTGCAATTTAAAAGGGTGGAATAAGATTGTAATTGCTTTAACTTTGATTTGTATGATGCTTTGATTTGATGAGAGAACATTTTTTTTTTGCTTCACATAATAATGATAATAATAATAATACAGAATGAAGAGAACTATTAAAACGTAAGACTTTTCCTGCTTCCAGCATCCAGATGTGCTCGGAGGATAACCTTGATGTTATGAGCTATTACTCAGACATTATGGAATAAATTACTGTGTTTATTCATTTGAGTTTGAAACTGTTTTCTATTTTCAGAGGTGATGTCTCAGACTCAGTCGTTTACTGAGATCTGAATATGTTTATGTCCTCTAGCACTTTCACAATTTGATATAGGGGGTTCCTTAATCCCCCATGTAAGGCAGCTGCATTAAAATTTATCTTGGCTGAATTTCTTTCAAAGCAGCATCCATTCTTTTAACTGCCAGTCTTCTTGTGCACTCACTTAAATTTAATAATTTAATGGAGAAAAATGTACAAACTGTCCAACGTTAAAGGTGTTAGTAATTGTGAGGGAGACATTTACAGTTTAAAAGAAGGGAATCTATTGGGAATTTTTTATTTTGAAGAGAAAGCATATCATATGTTTCCTCCCTTACTGCAAATAACCAGGTGAGCCGGAAATTTACATTTTAATGCACCTTTTGATACATGTACGTTGACATGTAAAATAGTTATATTGCTTTGACTTACAACAAAACACTGCATGAAATTTTATGTGAGCAACAAATTTGAAAATGTTTGCATGTCATTTTTGAAAGTGTTCAGAAATGGAATTCATTCAAAATGCTTTCCAATTTTACTGCATTGTATAAGTGTCTTATTTGGAACGTTCAAAACACCCACAGTAAAGGCTTCATTTCCCCCGTCACTCCTCTTTTAATGCATGGTGGTGGCAGCATCATGCTGTGAGAATACTCGATTCATCCCTAAAAATAAGAGAGCAGAATATTTGGCCTTTACAGAATAACTGATGGCAAGAAGTTTTTACTAAATTGTCTCATTCCTATTCTTATATGTAGTTGACCTCATCCCTTTGTTTCCTCCTGGTCTTCCTGGTTCTGCCCTTATATTTTACATCTGGTTTGGGAACACCGGTCTCCAATATAGGTCTCCAGGTTATCTTTTTTCTGCGCAGGTTTCTCTCGACTTCTGTCTGCATCCCAATCTTTACTGATAATCCTGTAAAATTTGGATTTTTTTAAAAACTTTTTTTACTGTTTTTGTGTGCCTCCCTGGGTTGTTGATTATCTCTTTACCACCAGATGTTGTTCTTGAATGAAGATGGAGTCTGCATCTTGGATGTGAAACTGAGCAGTTGCCAAATCAGTGATGAATGCATCATCTTAAATTCCTGGAAACTATGAAGCATAACCTATATGAATTTTGATTTCCCAGCTTCATGTCTGTAAACCCAAGTTGATATAGTGGTGATTACTGAATATGAAAATCCAAAGATATATAGTGAAACATCAGAAACATACATTTACTGGTATCTTGTGTTACTGTATATGGAATGAACATTGTATTTTCTGTTATAAACGACTGCTTTTTCACCCTGCTTTTAAAATATCGCCTAAATCCAGCAAAGATCTTTTCCTGTTTCCTTTTTACTCCTTCTTTGACACTCATGGGCCAAAACCCGAGAGATTTAAAACATCATTCCTTCAGCAGAAGAAAGACTTCTCATATTTATGACAAACAACAATGTTCTTAGCTGGTATTTGCGCATTGATCACGGACGTGTATGATATTACCTTTGAAGAGCTCCCTTTGACTCCTGTCAAGGCTCATGTAAACACCAAGCAGTTGAAATGCTGGATGATTGTAGTTTTGAGCGTCAGAGAAAGAGAGCTGAAGTTATGCAGGAGAAACAAAGGAGCCGATATCAGCATTATTATCAGTTAATTGGAGGGTAATCAAAGACTTTTGTCTGACACTTCCGTCTCTCATTTCCTTCCTGGCAGAAATTTTACAACCTTTCTTACACCTATAACACTCGAGCAGATCCCTACATGAAGATTAGTTGGATTAACATCTTGATTATCATTTGCATGGTTGCACTTCACACATGACCAAATCACTTAACACCCTTAACAGTTGATTTAATGGGAATAACCCGAAGATAATGGAAGGTGACGCTGTGAGATGGCAGTCCGGATGCTGGGCTTTGACCCGTAGCATCACTTGAGTTTGACTTCAACTCAAGGACACTTTAGGTAGCACGCGCAGACACAAATATGTGAATGGTTACGCGTGAATCACTCCCTCAAAGCTGAGCAGAACAGCCAAGAAGTGCTCCATCCATCTTGATTTGTCAATAGCTACAATTTTAATTACACCTGAGAGCTGTCAGCCTGCCAAGCTGGGTGGAGAGTATTGATTCACACCGACTAATAGATTAATTGCTGTGTTCAAGAGGCACAGTTTTTCCCTCTGACTCCATCTCTTTATTTTACTATTCTCTTGATTTTCTCCTGCGGTTTGTTGCATTTGCAGGAACACCATGTGAAGTAAAGCGAGGTGCTTATAAGGCAGGCCTGGAATATTTCTACACTAGTGAAAGTGGCACATTGAGGAGACAGGCTGCAGTTATTGCTCAACAATAGACAACGCATAAATGTAGGGCAGGCATTACAGAACATCACTACAGCTATTAAGTGACAGTTAAAGAAAGCCTGAGACTTGGAAATGCAGCTGCCAAGGACCATTTAGAGGAAAAAAACTGAAATATATGTTGGCTTTTGTCACTTTTAGAAGATGTTACTCTCTGGTGATTGAAGAAGGGTGGAGTGTGGTGAATGTAGATATTCATTTTCGTTCCAGTCTATAGGACTCATAAAATGACAGAACTCAAGAGCTGCTGTGTATCACAGTCAAGCAGACTGCCAACCTCCTCCAGCTGAGGTCTACTTAAAATGGGCCTCTTACCATTAAGTGAAATCATAGTCTTTTAATATTCTCACTGACCATAAAGGGGGAAATACAGTTTATAAATGATTTAAAACTTACCATTCATGACTCTTGTAAAAGCTGTTCTCTCCAGTGACTTCAAGATATCTTGTGGTGTTTCTCTGGTCATTTGTGAATACCAGTTTAGGTCTTTCAAATATTTACACTCAGTGTGTGGGCTATATTTAAACAAAAGAAGGAATGAATGGTCTGTTGTTTGCTTTTTTTTGTCTTGTGGGGGTGAAGGTTAGGGACTTTTACAGCAGAAATAATGACAAATGGAAAAACTGAGACAGAGTGGAAACACCAGATGCTCACCCTGCCTCATCCCTACTGTAGAATGATAATGACGGTATACAGAACGGTGCTTTTATATTTGTATCTAAATCACTGGATTCTGACTGAACACTCTGTTTTTTTGAAAGCATTAGCTTGATAGCTTATATTTGTTTGAGGAAACCTAATTGGCTGACTCCCACCGGTTTTTGCATTGGTTTGCAGGTTGCCTCCCTGCCTGCAATCTCAGCATGTGCTGTTGAAACAGACTCTTGGAGAAGTGTGTTCAAGTGTGCTTAGACTTCAGAAGAAAGTTTTGTCTCTCAAAGTTTATTCCTGCAAGCATGAATACAAAAATAGTTCCAAAAGAACTTGACCTTTTAAATTCATGATTTTTTTATCTGTTTTATATTTGGTTATTTTGGATTTATGAAGCATTAATGCTGTTCGCGTGGAGTGAAAAATATTCATGTTTAGCCATAGAATCTCTGTTTTGCAGGGAATAGACAAAGGTAAAGAGTTAAGTCCTTCTCACAACTATTATAGTACACTGAGGTTTAAGAGTACTATTTGTTTTGTCTTTTTCTGGATAAAATAATAGGCAAACAGTATCTTTTATAGGATAGAACATTATTGATATTATATTTGAAAAAAAAGTTTTTATTTTGCCAATATTTAAGAAGAAAAAAAAATAGGTGCAAAAAATAGGCGAATACCTTGTGCAGCTACTTGCCTTTAGAAGTCGCTCTATTAGTAAACTGACTGCAGTCCATAAGCAGAATATTAATTAGAGAAGAAGACAGTAGAGCAACCACTTCTCAGAGTCAGATGAGACTAAAATGACTCTTTTTTGCTGAGTGCAACAGGGAGGAAATAAGACACCCTATCACCCCTTACAACACATAGTGAAATATGGTTGTGGCAGCGTGATGCTGTCAGGATACTTTTTCTTAAGCATCAATGAAGAAACTAGTAAGAGTTAATGGCAAAGAGTAGATGGAGCAAAATATTAAATCCTAGAACAAAATCTGTAGCAGGTAAACGACTTGCAAAGGTTTGAGACTCTGTGGAAGGTTCACCTTTTTAACAAGTTAATAGCTGTAAATATGAAAAAGAAAAGTTGCTAGTCACAGAAGTACTAATTTTATTTCATTTGACTGAGCTTAATATAAGAAGAAAGAACAAAAGCTTTGTAGGCCATAATCCAAGACTTGCAGCTGTAATTACAATGAAAGGTTTTTCTTAGACTCAGTGACTAAAGATTGCTCTACTTTTCAGACTTCCATAAATGGAAAATAAACTGATGCTTTCCTTTTATTGTGTAGTTATGTAGAATTTTGTGTTGTTAAATCAAACTAAATGTTTTTAGCATGTGCCTAATGAATACATGTCAATGTTATGAATTATTAGGTCATCAGGTAAGACACTCTGAGAGGAACAGAAACAATCGTATGTAGCTAAACATGAATTGTGCTTTCCACCATGAGAACAACACAAAAGAAAAAGCGATAATGACATTTTTGGCTCACTTCTGTACCGAAACCTGCAGAGCACAATAACAGCCATGCAGAAGGTCGTCTGCTCCTCACCCCCATGTGGTTCTCACTCTCACACATGCACATTCATATTCATGAGTTTAACATGGAATTTTATGCTTTGACTTGTATTTTTTTAAAGCACAATCTTGAGGAAAAAATGGAACCACACACCGCATTGCACACCTCAGTCTCCTGACGCTCTGCACACATACATGTCCTCCCAATGGATCTGAACAAGCATCACTGATGGATCCAGGAAACGGATGAATAAAGATTTAAGGGTCTCTGTAGACTATGTAAAAAGTTACACACTTAGCAGGGGAAATAAAATGTGAAACATATGAAAACCTATTACTCCCGGCTGGCTGCAAAACTCGAAATGAGTACTTTAACAGCTGCTGCTGTGTTTTTTGTTGTTTTTTTTTCTAAAAAAAGAGCAGATTTTTTAAAATATATTCTAAAAACAGCATTTAGATTTTTTTGCTTTTGCCATTTTACTTACGCATAAAACACCAAACATGAGATTGATAGTTACTATTTTTATGAAATAAGCAGTTTTCTGCAAAAGCATTAAAATTTCGTGTGAAAAATAACTGAGTATTTACCCAGAGTCTTCATAAAAAGGAAATGCAAGGTCAAACATTATCTGTCTTTGAAATAAAAGGTCATTTCCCTAATTAGGTTCAGCAAACCCAGGAATCTGAACGCTACAGAGGATTAGTATCTGACTAATGGCAGCTGATATACACTGCAGCCGACATTCAGTCTTTATTTCATTAATTGCATTTATAATTTTTAGAAAAGGTAAGTATTACACATAATACATTTTCCAGATATACAGTTATATTCAGAGAAAAAGATCACGCTCTATTATAAGGCTTGTTTCTAAAGTACCTTTAGAAAATGTTCTTTTATCAGGTATTAAATACTTTTCATGACACCAACATTTCTGTATTTAACATACAGCTTCTTTTGACCTCCAGCAATGTTCTATTATAAAGCTTTATGGTTTTTTTTTACTATCTGATATTGTACAATTATAATTAAGAAAAACAGGCCATCAGTCTGTGGTGCACTTAGTGAATGGAGCTATACAATGAAATGAACTTTTTATTAATACTCTTAATTTTTAAGTAGGTTTGGATGTATTTGAACATTTCCATGAGTTTAATATTGCCTTGCAAAAGCTGTTACACCCCAACTTTTATGTCATGTTTCAACCAAACGTGAGTGGGATTTTATAAAATTAACTAACCCAAAGTATAGTTTTCATTATAGTTTTCATTTGGTTCATTATTGGACATTAAGATGATTTGATTGAAACCATCTTCTCCAGTTTTGCTTTTTCCACTGCTGTGCTTGTGGCAACCTGCAAACAAGACTCCTTGTTAACATATTCTCCCACCTGAGCTTTAGATCTCTGGATCTAATATAAAAGTCCTTTCTTCTTTTCTAACTGATGGTCTGCATGTCCGACATGTTGGTTCACATGGATGATCATGTCTTGGTAGAATCGTAGCAGATCCATACTCTTTCCTGCTCCTTTCCTGTCCTCCCATCCTTATCTCTGAACTGTGTGGTTTATCAATGTTCTCAAACAAACCTGTGAAATCTCTGACACAATAAATAATGAGATTAATTTCCCCAGTGGTTGATTGAATTAACCAAATATTAGTCTTCTTACTCTGTTGTTTCTGCTGAATGTTATTCTGGGGTATAAGAGTGAAATGGGACGTTATTTTTTAAAATTTCTGCCCTAAAAATGTTGGAACTGATGTATTTTCCTTTCACTTCAAATGCATGCACTTTGTGTTGGTCTGCTTTAAAATTCTATTGAAGCTGAAGTTTGTGGTTTTAACAAGAGAGCGGTTGAGGGGAAATTAATACCTTTGCTAGGCTCTGTGTATGGCAAGAAAAATGGGTCAGGAAGGCTGTTTCCATACGATAGTAATTCTGAATTCTAAGTAAGTTGACATGTGGTTCATTCCTAAACATCCAAGAAATATCTGTAACTTTTACAGCTTTACTTATTTAACTATTAATATTCTTCCCATGATGGTTTCACAAAATACTGCAGGATTGGATGATAGTCTGGATGAACTTGACAGTTTGGTTGTCTTTTTATGCTCACACCCACAAACAGTAAAACTCTTGTTCTAACCAGTCAAAGATGACATGTTTTGACAGTTTTATCTCAGCTGTTGTTAAGAAATTATTCGGGTGTCTGGAATAATAGCTTCTGCAGATGATGCCAAATTGTTAGATTTTATGGTTTTAAAACTGATCCTGCAGCTTTTGAAAATAAATCAAAGCAACATCAAACAGCTTCATAGCCTGGACAGCCTGTTACAGTTTATTAGAGGAAAGCCAACTTGTTCCTGTTTGCTGCTTTTTCTGTTTTTATTTTATGAGCCAAAGCATAGCGAAGCATGTTTCTGTCTCTGTTTTACTAAAATCTATTTACAAGTAATATTCTAGCAGTTATTGGACAGATGGAGTTTTAAGAAAAGCTTAAATTAAAACAAGTTACTGCATAATGTCATATTTTAGAAAATTAGGCTCATTTCTAAGAATGAAAGTTAAAAAAAGCTTTAAGTAGACATAGCACACCTTTCATTAAGCTCGGATTTCTATTTCCAAATTATTTTATACAGAAACATGAAACGTTTTGACTAATTTATTCACTGTATAACTATTTAATGTAAAATAGAAAGGTTTGTTTTAGATTCATTTTATAATTAGAACTGATTTTCAACTAGCTGCAAACATTTATAACTCTCTTATGATCTATAAAAAATTAAATCATGGCGCTCCAAAAACCCAAACAAGGCATTTTTGTTAAATCTGTAAAGCTTCCCTGATGTTTGTTGAAGCTGAACTTGCTTCTAAATATACAGAAACTCTTTATGTCGTCTGTTTAATTAGCAGTTAGAATAAACGGCTAATATATTTTATCTCTATAGAACTCTCTGCTCTTTTTCTAATAAAATCCTCTCTAATTTTCCCCCTTGTGATTATTTTTATCACCTTTATGATATTAAACACAAAAACCTTTAAATTTCACTGAAAGCTTAATAATGAAAAGCATAATGCTTAGCTGTTTGTATAAAATTATACCAAGCATTGTATTTCTAATAATGTGAGAGCAATATAATGGTTGCTGGGGTTCAAAAAGGTAAAAAATGTCCCTAATTGTTGATGCTGTGATGCAGCTGCCCCTTTCTCATCCCATGTCTGCACAATTACAGCTATCTAATGCTGCCTGTAAGCTGAACCCACATGGTATTTGTGTGTTCATGCCATCTTGTCCTGCTCCCACTTCAATTGTTTGAGACCGACCAACACGGGGTTGGCCAATCAACTTGCAGTAATGTGGTTTAAGGCGGGGCATATTGCTGTGAGGAAAGATGCTTAGGCCACAGCCAAACCAAAATAAACATGGTAGCATGGAAGGACATTTGCATTGCTGCTTATATCACATGTTTTTCAGAATCCACAATTGTATATTTTTTTAAGGGGAACAACAAGGACATTAAATCCGAAATTATTCTGGTTTCTTATGTTTCTGTTGCTTTTTTATTTGTTACCATGATTAGTTAAAACCAAGCTTAAGTAGGCAGCATTAGTTGTGGTTTCATTCAATCAGCTTGACAGGTTCTGCTGAACTTCCCTCCTTTCTCTGAACAGATTTCATCAGAGGAATCCCAGATTATTAAAGCATAAAACTTAACCTGAGTGCTATACGTGATTAAACTGGCCTTCCAGGTTAACAACTATCCACATGAAACGAATGTGAGTAAGTAGGCAAACAAAGGCATACAGGTAAACAAAAGATATTAAACTGAAAAGAAGAAAATATAAAGTAAAAATAGACTCTAGAACAAACGGAGGGAAATCATGTCTCAGATAAGAAAAAGCTGCACAGTTATTAAATAAAAAAAAAAAAAGAAAATCAGCAGGTCATTAACAGATAAAAAGGGCAGATAGCAGGTAGGGCTGTGAATATAAAGGCATTGATGTACTAAAAACCCTTACTGAGCAGATAAAAACTGCAACTAGCACCAGTGATAATAAGCACTTATTTGGCCTATGGGGAGCAGAGCAGATTATAGAGTCTTAACAGCAGCTGGGAGGAGGAGAACGGATGTGAATAAAATCACTATCTGGAGTATTGCTTTGTCTGTATCAGATACATATCAAAATTATGATAACAATATCACAGGTGGCATAAACAATGATTAGGATGTATTGCTTTAGCAGCAAACACAACAACTGTTGTTTTTATAAACTGAGTTAAAAGCAATTAACTCATAGCACCTTTTAGTTTAAGCTTTAGGTATAAGTGTTTATGTTTTACCTCTTACTGGCACCTACCTTTACTACTGATGTACTTTTGTAGTAAACTAAGCTCTATTTGTTTATAATTCAAGCTAATAGTCAGCTCCCTCTGTTCAGCAGTTGTTGCTCTTCCCTGTTTCCTTTTCTACAATGTCAGACTGAAGGTGAAAATTATTTTTTAAAGATCTCAAAAATAAATTGAAAATATTCTTGACTGATTGAAACCGGTTTTCGTTTTGTAAACTGGAATTTTTTATTTGCTCTATTTCAACTTTCCTGCTGGTAAACTGGGGCGGAACGGACAAAAGAGGACACTACTTGTGAATATGAACTTAAAATTATCTGCTGTAATGAAGCGGAGGTGTTCAGATTTGGGTGCACTGTGTTTTTTCTCTCTTTCTGCTACTCCCTAAGCAACTGGGTACCTAATATTCAAAAAAACCACAAGAGATGCTCTGTTTTTACCCTAGATCCTCGTGAAATCCACCAAATCACATCTGCATCCATGATTCTTCAGTCACATGTGCTTATGAGGCCACAACACACCCTCATCTTGCAGGACAATGTGCAAATGGTGCATAATGATGATGTTTCAGCTAACAGCCACAAATGAGCCTTTTTATCTTGTACTGACAGAGCCCCGATGGGATCCCTCCATGCTATCTTTGACTGACTGACAGTTTTCCTCTGTTATCGGCGAGACAAGACGCTGTAGAATCTGATTGACAGCCAGGATCAGAAACTACTTCGCCCAGTAAGTTATGTGAGGAGGCGCTTGAGCGGGAGGTGCTTGACTAATGTTGGCAGCTTTGGGCTGGGCTGATAGAGCAGCCAGACATGCTGTATTTGTCTCTGGCTGCTCTGAAAGAGAATCTGTCGGACCTAAGCAGCGTCTCCTGCCAAACCTGGCCCAGTTATTCACTCAGTACTTCAGGGAGAACTGTGAGAGAGGTCAGCTGTCAGCCGTCTATTGTCTTCTCTGTGGGGTACAGCAATTAAATTTAGAGATTTTTTTGCCTTAGGACCCCATTCAGCTCAAATTGTTTCTTTTATTTAAAGTGCTGATATTTGCGCCTTTTCCTGCTGTTTTTTCTCTCTGCTCAAGAGGTTTCTGTCTATTGAGCTCAGGGGAAAGAAAGAAGATGGACAGATGAAACAGCCCACCTACTTTATATTATTCTACAATATCATCTGATATGTTTTTTTTTAAATTTGAAATTTTTTAAATTTGAAGTTATAGTTCTTCTGCTGTGTTCTTTGTAATAGAACACTTCTTTCTACTTCGTACTTGAATCCGTTTAGGATTGTTTTTTCACTTGCATCAGACTGTGTGCTCTACCATGAGCCACTCTGTTCTCAGTAATGGGCATGAGTAACCTGTTCTTCACTGTAATCTTCCTTTACAAATATTTCAAACTGTAGCTGTTTGCTTTAGCTCAGATTTATACAAAAAAAAAAACATATTTAGCACAGATAAGATCAAATACCATCCCCAATTTAGCCTCAGGAATAGTAGAAACTATACCAAAAAAATACACCCAGCATTTTGAATTTTTTTATTAGATAAGCAACTAAAAAATAGATCAGAAAATAATAAAAAACATTTCAAGTAACAACAACTCTTCAACCTAAGGGGCCACAACAAATATAAGTGAGAGAAGAGTCAGAGTAAAAGTCAGAAACATGCATCATGGGAGGCAGTAACCCAAAACTGAAGGACAAAAACATAACACAGCTATGTGTTACAGTAAGTCAGCAGCCAGACCATCAAGGCTTATGTGCTTGTTTTGTGTGAACATAAAGTTTCTCACCAGAAACATATCTTACACATCTTTACTAATTGTTTGCCACAAAGATGTCTAGATTTCTCAGTATGAGAGTGAAATGAATATCTTAGTGTGAGGAATGTTTTGACGGCTTCTTTAAACCTTTAAACGTCTACAAGTAAAGCATGGACTGAATATATAAGAGAAAAGTAAAACCTCCACAATCTCTGCACGACTCCTTAACAGTTGTTAAGAGAATTTGGAGAGCAGACATCTGTGGGAATTAGTGCTGATTTAAAGCAAAGTGAAATTACATTCAGGCTGCAAGAATTGTACTTTATTTGGCTCACTTT
>JAUZNJ010035377.1:0-12291 GCA_034780135.1 Jordanella pulchra
AGGTCCTCTCGGGTCTGATAAGGTCTGATGAGGTCCTGTGGGGTCTGATACGGTCTGATGAGGTCCTGTGGGGTCTGATGAGGTCCTCTGGGTCTGATGAGGTCCTCTCGGGTCTGATAAGGTCTGATGAGGTCCTCTGGGTCTGATGAGGTCCTCTGGGTCTGATGAGGTCCTCTCGGGTCTGATAAGGTCTGATGAGGTCCTCTGGGTTTGATGAGGTCCTCTGGGTCTGATGAGGTCCTGTGGGTCTGATGAGGTCATCTGGGTCTGATGAGGTCCTGTGGGGTCTGATGAGGTCCTGTGGGGTCTGATGAGGTCCTCTCGGGTCTGATAAGGTCTGATGAGGTCCTGTGGGTCTAATGAGGTCATCTGGGTCTGATGAGGTCCTGTGGGGTCTGTACCTTTTTAGTGTTCTGAGTCAGAGAACATGGATCAATTCTTCACGTTTTTTTGGTTCCTCTGAAGTTTCTGAGGCTCTTGGTTGGATTTTTTTTCTAACATACCTTAATGAATCCATTTGCACACGATCAACCTAGAACATTTCCAGAACTTCCTGGTTCTACCCCATCGTTTCTGTTCGGGTTCCCCTCCGTCTCTGCAGACCCGGCCTACATGCTGGTCGGAGGCTACTCGGGCTGTGCTGTGTTGTTTACACAAACCAGTCGCCATGGTGACTGTTGTGTCTGTATCTTTAGCTATGGAGCTAAACCTCTACTTTTTGCTCCGATGTTTCAGAACTTGTCTGGGATTTAGTTGTGGTTTGCAGCTGATCTTTATCTCTTTAGATACAACCCTACAAAAACAACAGAGTTTTGGGTAAATCTGTGCAGCCTTCAAGCTTTAACGTATTAAATTTTTCACACTCAGAACCAATACATCTCAGGACTTTTAACAGATTAAAGTCCATTAAAATGCAGCATTTCTTCTAAGAAAGGCACAAATAGAGAGGAGATAATTGCAGCCATCATCAGCTCCAGCTGCATATTAATCAGTCACTGTCAGCAGAGTCATTATCATCTGAAAGCACAGCTTTAATTCCTGCTGATGTTTTCTTTTAATTCGCTTTGCAGTCTAATGCATATTTACAGCTGAACCTGAGCTCTGTAGGAATAATTTACAATAAGACACAATTTATCCATAGAGAAATCCAGACTTGGAGGATTTAATCCCCTCAAGCATTTTATTCTGACTTGACTCAGTTTGAAAGAAGAAGCCATTATATGGAATTAATTAGTTATGTAAAAATGATTAGTTATTAATATTCTGTTTATTTCTTATGTATTTTCTTTCTGACCTACATAACATTAATTGTATGATTTATTTTGTACAGATATAAGGAAAGAACTGTTTTCTTGGTTTAAAGGAGTTTCAGCTGTAGAGAAGAAACTTACTGACTTTTTCATTTTAAAACCAGTTTTTAATAAACGGATAATCATTGTGTTTTTTCATACTCTAAATTAGATAAGCAGTCTTTTTTTTGTTTTAAACTGAAAGTTTATTACAGTTGCACACATTTTGTCTTATTGAACCTTGGCTGGCTGAATTTATAAAAAAAAAGAATATAAGCAGTTTTGAAATGCAACATATTTTGAAAGTAGTGAAATTTGGATGAACAGACGCATTACCAACGAAGACAAGAGTTGATTTTTAGCAAACCAGGCTTTAAAAACGCAAACAAACTGGTCTCCCATGTCATCTGATATCTGTACAGTATAACTGATCCAGTATCACTGTTTAATGTTGCTTCTGGTGTTTTTTGCACATTAAACTTTTTCTCCAAGAGGTTTATACATGTGATGAACTGTCAGCTGAAGCAGATAATACAGGACATAGTTAGCAAAGGTGTCAAACTTTCGGTTTAAGAAAAATAGACCATTTTCTTTTTATGGAATATAAAATGCAAGTACTTAATCATCGGTTTTTCAAGAATCGAATTTAAACCAAAAATCATATTAACAAAAAGTTGTTTGAAAGAAAATCACCCAATATAAAGGATATAAACAGCATAACTTTAGTAATTTGATCACCTCTGACTTCAAAAACTTTAACCTCTGTCATTTCTAACACAGATTAGAAATAATATTTTATCTACTTTAGCTAGAATAAACCTTGACAAAATACTTGTATGCTAGTATATTAAAAAGCCTTTGTTCAAACGTTGTCTTTTATTTCCAATCTGTCTTTATAACAACCTTTGAACAGATATTTGCTCAGCCATAGAAACATAATAAAACATTCAGTATTTATCTTGCAAAATGACACATTTATTTCCTGATTACCTTGAACACCATCCATTAAGAAAAAAAACTGCTTATCTATGTTGGAGTATGAAAAAAAATATAATAATTATCAGTTTTAAAGCCTGTTTAGCTAAAATCAACTTTTACTTTTCTTAAGTAAAATGTGTCTGTTCATCACGTTTTAGGTGAAAGTAGTTATTTTCTTTTTTTTTTTAAAGAAATCAGCCAGCCAAGGGTCAATAAGACAAAATGTGTGCAGTAGGCCGGAGCAAGATGCCAGAGCGTTGCCTTGGAAACGGTGGTAAACATTTGGTTTAAGAAAAACAAAGAATGTGTATCAGTTTATCAAGAAGTGGTTTTAAAACGAAAACCATAAACCTGAAAGTACGCGGACCCGCAGTAGAAGTAGTTTTATGAAACATTTTACGCGGCTTTTCTCCATAGCTTCCTGGTCCGTCACCTTGGATCTTCCCCTCCCATCCATAGCAGCTGAAAGTTTATTTAAAGAGGTTTTTTAGGTCTGGGGAAAAACTTAAAGTACCAGAATATAAAAATCAATATTTTTTGACTGCAAGTTTTGACATTTTTAGTTAATGTTGGTTTATAAACTGTGTTCACCACAGTTCAGTAAGAAAATGATTCAGTGGAATACTAAAGATCAGAGCAAAATATATTCTCCTTGCTTTTTATACTTAACAACAGGATTTTAACCCCACTATGTACATTCATTTTTATGCTGCAGATGACGGATCAGGGCTCTGATGAAGATGATGATGTCTGTCTCCCAGACGGCTCGAGGATCAGCTTCTCTAATTAGGTGCAAAAGCTCAGATTTCCAGCGTCTGCTGCTTTGTATGGCTGAAGGCTTAGAAGATCTCATTCCGGACCTCTTGGTGCCTTTTTATTTTCACCACCATTGACTTTACATATAAAGTGGACGCCTCTGTTGCTCCAAACATGTCCGGTGTGAATGCATCTTATCTGTTTGGTTCTGATCTGTTCCTGCTCACCCTGTTAGTCCCAACCCGGTCCTGCCTTCGAAATCGGGCTTTTCCTGCTGATTCTCAGACCGATAGTTACACAGTTAGTGCTGCTGGCCAGACTACAAGAATACGGCAAAAATGTCCTAATTTTCAAATCATTGTTTAACCAAAACTAAAAGGTAAAAATGAAATGGATCCAAGAGAGCGATTAGTTGTGGTTTTTGTGCCATATAATCATAAGCCTTTCATTGAGCGATATGTCGCAGTACTGAGGTCGTATTAAAGATGTTTTCTCTCTTTGTGAGACTCGGACTTGGCCTTCCTGGACCCGGCGGTGTGGAGCCAGAAAAGGAATAAAAGCAGGAGATCTAAATACCAGGACCTGATGGTTTAAAGATCTGGCTCACGGTGTAAAAGTGGCCGTAAACCGAGTCCTAAGGGATGTAAAGCTCCAGGGAGAATCACGTTAGATCTGTCTGACTGCTTAAGAACAAAAAGGAGGACACCTCTGCAGCTCCGTCCTAAAGATAGATCTCTCCTAATGTCTCCGCCACAGATCTGCATGCTGCACTTGTTTGGAGATAAAGAAAAAAAATGCGTCAGACGGAGGACAAAAGCACCGAGATCCATGTTGGAGTTTGCAGAAAGATTGAGCGTGAAATAATTCAGACCTCCATCTGAGACACTGACAGTGAAAGTGGCGCTGAATATTAATGCAGACAAACACTCTGACCAGGCTGTGAAAAATGGTCTCATTGCAAATTCTCTGCTTTTCTCTACTGGAATCAACAAAGCCAGCCCTTTCCTCTAATTATCATATTTATCACATTAATAACTGTTTCCACTGCAGAGAAGGTCTGCTGTGAACCGTTGTCTTCCGAGTCTTTGCAGATAATTCCTCCTTTCATGTCCTTCAGGGGCATCAATGGTCCTTTCTGGGACCTCCTCGGGTCACACATGGCCAGCTTTGGCCTCTGGTTTAGAGCGACCCGGGGATCTGCAGAGATCTGCTCTCTGAACTGATTTACTGACAAAATCAGACACTGGAGTCAAAGAAAATTAAAAAATGTCCATAGTTTTATGTCAAACATAGAAAAAGTAGAAGAGCTAAAGAGCTAGAGATCCACGGTTCGGTCTTCATCGGGGATGACCGTCCTGCAGGAGGCGTCCAGATCCGTTCGGTAGAAACATCAGTACTGGGTACGTACTTGCAATAAGCTGAAGGAGCCATGAAGGCAGTGCTGGTGTTGGATTAACGAGGGGATGAAAGCTGTGCAACGTTCCCCTCAGGAGGAACCCAGCAGCAGATGGGACCCAGAGACGCGTCTTGTTGTTGTTTGTGTTGAACAGACGGCTGCAGGGATTATTTTACTGGTTAAAGGTTAAACAGAGGTTCTAGACAGAGCACATTAACTGGATTGGATCTGCGAGGGAACAGCCGTCTGATGGGCTGAACTGGGAACCTCAGTTTGACATTCATCTGATTGGAGACGGAGAGCTGAGTTCAGAGGTCGTACTTGTTGTTTGGCTGCATGGTGAAACCGCAGATCTTCAGGTTGAGGATGTATTTAATGAAATGTTGAAACCAATTAATCTGCTTCCAGTTTGATGATCATCAGAAATTTTCTCGGTTTCCTTTTTTTTCCACCATGAGACGCTCGTCTCTGCAGAACCAGAACCAGAACCTGAAAACCTGGAGGTCAGGAATGGGCCTGTTTGCTCTGCTACATAGGATGGTTGGGAGCGCTGCTATTTCTAAAGCTACTACAGACAGTAATCCCAGGAGCTACTACTAATCTTACTACTACTACAAAGCAGGCGCTCCTTGCCGGCAGCAGGGGAAGAGTTGGACGGTTAAACAGAGAGAGGATTAAAGCGTTTTCTAATCTGCTTTTGCACAGCTCCTCTGAAATGGTCAAACTTTAGGATGTCTGAGCCTGAGCTGACCTGCAGTCAGGTTTCAACTTTCCCCCACTTCTGCACATCAGCTGCAAACACCTGAGGAGAGGCTCCGTTCCCTCCTTCATTCACATCAGACGTCTGCTCCGTTTGGAAGTCAGGGTTGTTTTAAAGTGTGGGAGATAAACGGTAAACCTCTGTGGAGGTCACCTCACTCTATTCCTGATGGTTTGATGTTTGGAGCTTTTAGATGATAATGTCAGATCTAACCCTGCAGTGATGTTTGTTTACTTCTTCTAACTGAGATTTTTGGAAAAATATCTCTTTGGATTTTATGGAATAAATGTTTAACATTTAAAACTGGAAATCAACCAAGGAATTCGGATGCAGATGGAGCATCGGCCATTTTTTCACCGTTAGATCAAAACGATCACAGAACAGATTCAAACCTTTAGAGGAGCATTCATCTCTCATAAGCAGTCTTCTTGCTTTTGATTTAACCTCATAGAACAAAGGATGGTGTTTAGTAGAAAAGGGAAAAGAAAAACATTTCTGTTGTTGTTTACTGAGAAAAAACTTCAAGCAGGAAGTTCACACAAAGACAATCCTGCTTAAAGTTCCAGGTCAACAATATTTTTCACACCCTTTTCCTTCAAGAGCTCTGACTAATTTCTCTGTTTCAGCAAAATATTCAAAGTATTGTTGAGGAAGTAAAGTAAAATAACTATACCAAAGATGGCTGCTTGGTGGTCATTCTTATAGCAAAAAGGTCCTGGGTTTGATTTCCACTGCTTTGAATTTAAACGTTCTCCCTGTTGGCCCACATGCTCCATGAGATGAAATAAAAACTTTCCAACACACAGTAAACGTATGCAGACGTCATAGTTACTACAGACAAACAGAAGGCTTTAAACATCAGTATGACTTTTAAGTTTATGTTTTTTTATATTCTCATCAGAAAACTTTTACAAAAAGTCTTTTTAAAAAGACTTCTCTCATCTCTGCTACCTAGCTAGCTCTTTGGCTAAGCTAACTCGCTCTCTACTGTTTATAACTTCGTTTAGTTTGTTTCCTTCAGGACTAATCACATAATGTTAGGAATTGATTATTTGAACAGTTATTGGTTTCTAATTATTTAATAAAATATTAATTGTTCCAATGATGTTTATGTATTTCTAGGATTTACAATGTGAATTGGCTCGAACACGTTAGAATAATTTAACCTCATTCTAAATCCTTTCATTTGCTTAGTGAAGCAATTTTAACTGAAATATGTTTGACTTGGAGTTAAATGATTATTATTAATAAGTTCTTATTTCTAATGAAGTTGCTGTGAACCTATTCCATATATGTGCAGAATTAACTATTTGATAATAAGCTAAGCTTGAATCATGCTTTAATCTGTGGTCCTGAAACGCACAGAGACGAGCATCAGTCTGAAAGTTATTAAATTAAAAACTAAATAACTTGGATTTACAACATCTCTGTGCGTTCATGGTCCTTCCTCCCACAGTCCAAAAACACAACTATCAGGTTCTCAGATGTCTCTAAACTGTAGGTGTGACTGCGCCAGTGGTGCTGTGTCCCGGTCCAGGACGTCTTGGACGTCCAGGACGTCCAGGATGGATGTCCAGGATGTCCAGGTCCACACCCTTACAGACAGCTGGAGATGGAGACCAGCCCGCTTTGGACCTGATGTTCCAGGCAGAGGATTTTGGACGCTACTGTCTTATATTGTGCAGTTAAAAGATGATTGGTCTGATTCTGAGAGCCGGTGGACTTTCAGTGGTTGGAAGGTCCTGTAGACCTGCAGCGGTGGCAGCAGAAGGTTCTGGACTCCTCTGGACATCCTGAAGTCACCTTCGCTAAAGCTGAACCCTCGGTTTGAGCTTTCTGATGACGCCTCCTGGATGTTGCTAACAAAATCTGCTACAGCGACCAGAAAGGTAAAAACAGACACTAGGAATAGATAATAAACTACAGGTTAATGAAGAGATGATCATTTCACCCAATAATCTGAAAACATACGAGCTGTTAGCAAGAAAACTGCAGCAGTGATTCTGAGCCACAGCAGAAACCTTTGACCTTAAAAACGCCAACTGGTTAAAAAAGTCACAGAACCAAGAGTCACTTCTCAAACTTCATCGTTGTGTTTATCTCTAGATCATCATCATATACATCATTAGTTATGTATTGTGTTACTTAAAGATATTTAAAGTTTTAATCCAGAATTCTTTTAACATATTGTTTGGTCTTATGTGGAAAAAGCAGAAGAAATGAGTCAACTGACAGATTCACCAAAACATCTCCTGGAGACAAGGCTGAAATGTAGCTATTGTGTTTTGTCCTTCATGTTTACTCTGCAGTAAATTCTGGTAAAGTTAATTTAATTGATGCTTTCCTAATCAAATAAATTAAACTGATGATAAACAAACTGTATAAAAATAGTTTTAAATGTAAAGAGACTTTAAATGACAACGCTACTCGCAGGAAATCTAATCTGCTTTAAAGTTTCTCTGCTGGAACCGACCTGCTGATGGTTTTATCTGAGAAAGAGGAGGCAGCTGATTGGTTGAAGCTACTGGTTCATATGGTGATTCCTTCCTTCTCCATTCAGCAGCAGCCAAGCGCCGCCCGTCATCCTCAACACCTTCTGATGTCTCATACATTAACTTATCATCTTCTCTTGTAGGAGAATAAACAGGTGAAATCAAACTTTCAGGTCCAGTTTCTACAGAATTGTTCGGTTGGCTAACACTGATTGATGTTTGGAAAAAAGAGCATTTTTAAAAAAATAATGAATCAGTTCAGACAGACCACAGGAACACAGAAGCACTGATGCATAAATACTTTCTATGCTACCGGTAAACTAAGGCCAAACAGAATAATAATTAATAACAGTCATTAAATTCATAATAAACACATAAACTAACATCACAGGATGTCTTGTGAGGAAGGGTTCTAGGAAACTGACCGTGGTTTATGCTAAAGTTAAACCCTCTTTTTGTTTCTATAAGCTGCAGAGTTCAGGATGAATAACTAAACATTTTTGTGATATTTTTTATTAGCTGTCAGATACAGCTTCTTGTTTACTCTGGAAAGAAACATTTGATTTGTTTCCAGTTCCTCTGTCACACTTTAAGCTCAAGTGGCATCAGCTTTTGGACTTATTGGATTTGTTGCCAAAGCATGAACGAGGACTGAAGCGAGGGTTTAAGTTTTCATTTGTTGCTGCTGAGCCTGACGGCGGAGGAGGCGGCTGAGGCACCAACAATCACTCTCTAAACTGAAGCCACCTAAGCTGAGTGTTTCTGCCTGCTGGGGGGGGGGGGGGGGGGGTTGGAGAAACCAGTCAGACCACTGCTGAACTCTGGGTGGCTTTCATAGAGGAGTAGGACACACCAAGTAATCAGAGTGTCATGATGGCCTGGTGTGTGTGTGACAGATGCCCCCAGAAAGCTACTAACAGGATGACGTCTGCGCTGCAAGGCCACAGGTTAAAGCAGGATTATGTCTGAGCAGTAGATAAACAGATTATTCCAGAAACAGTGCCCACTTTTTTAACCTCGTCACTCCTGCCACACCTCCAGCCCCGGCAGCAGGACTTCACACCTCCCTTCTTCAGAACCCATCTGCAACTCGTCCTCCGTCCATCTCCATGAGAGGTGGACATGCTCCCCTGAACTCGATCGGACTTATTCATTGCCGCCATCGCTCAGGGACCCGGTCTGCACCATGTTTCAGGCTTTCAGACTTGTTTTGCTGCTGGTCGCCATTTCACAGGCAGCAGGAATCAAAGGTAAACCTCATTTCATCTGCAGAGCAACAATCATCTGATCGGCTGCGATCCGTTAAAATCAGGAGAAACATTTGTAGGAGGAGGACTAAATATATGTGGACTAAACTTGGTCACAAAGTGAAGAAAAGCCTCTTAGGGTTACGTAAGTCTGCTGGTGTGGAACCTTTAGCTTCACACCAGGAGGCTGAAAGGAAGAAACTCGTCTTCCTCCAAATCGGGGCTGAAGGGAATCGAATCCAGAGCAGATCTGAGTGACATCCACCATCTCTGCTCTGATTATCAGCTGCATACCTGAGAACTGAATCTGGATCTCTCGGGTCCCCCCCCCATCATCTATTTTATATTTGAGGCCTGGGTCTTTATCTGCTGATCGGTATCTGCAGGCCGCTGGTTGTGTAAGCCGAAGCTTCTTGTTTAACAGATGCTTTTACTCCAAGCACCCTTGAAATGAAACCAGTGCTTTTATTTTTAGCTGGAGTGGCCAGAAGGAGTCAGACCCAAACCCTTTTAGGCAGCTATGATACAGAACAACACTCACTGCTCTCCACTCATGGAAACAGATCGTACGTTCACACTGAAACACCACACAGCTTCATTTCAGGCTCTTTTTTTTACTGCTGCCTCTCAAATTAGAGCAGATGGAGAGAAACTTGTCTTTTCTCTCAGAGTTATGCTTTTAACACCATGCAGTAGAAAAGGGGAAAAAGTAGAGAAAAGTAAAGATCAGTCACTCGTTTGCATTTGCTCCTTATTGAAACTAGTAATCAGATGTGATGCAGCCTGAGGCTCGTATCCAGGACTTTACTTTTCATTCTTGCTATGATCTGAAAGGGGCTTTTAACCAAGGCTGCACAATATATCTCTAAAATATCACTATAATGGCCGGAGCAACATTCATCCTAAAGGACTGTTTGGAGGAGAGAGGCTAATATATCACACCTGATATCATCATCACCACCACGATTATCATCAATCTCGAGGGTTTCCAGCATCTCGCAGGCCAACCTGCATTGAGATGTGCGAGCTGTCCGCCGCCTGAGAGCCAAACTAATCCCGTCTGAGATAAAGGGTGAAGTTCGGTCCAATCTAACACCGAGCGTGCCGCGGTATGTGGCTCTGATCCGCTCAGATTTTAGGGGTAACATCATTTCTGTTTGCTGCTTCCTCTGGGAGCTAATGGGGTTTATTGCTTCCAATCTAAAAGGAGAACAACATCTAAAACATGTTAAGCAGTAGAAGGACAGTCAGCGTGACGTTGACCCATCAGTGAACTTTCCTCCATTACTGCAATAACTGGTTTAAAAATAGGAACAAACTTCTTCAGATAAATGCGTTTGACCTTCATTTGAGCAGCTAAATAAGATCATCATCCAAAGGAGTTTGGATTTTTGTCTTTAAAGTAAAATTATTAGATATTATGCAGTTGAAGTTGGATAATCTTTTGCTTTTTCTTATTTTAAACAAATCATCTGATTCTACTGCTTGTCTTACCTGCTTTAAACTTTAATGAGCTTTTCAGACAGATTTACTTCCTGATGTTTACATTTTGTGCACCGAGCTTTTCTTGGTATCTTTGTTTGAGTATTTTGTTCTTTTGAGGACTTTTACTTTTATTCTTCACAGCTGAAGACAAATATCTGTAAGAAAAAATTAACTCAAACGTCGCAATATTAGTATTGATTTAAAATAGGATCAAGTGGATCTTAAATGTAAACAATATTTAAAGGCAAACCTTTATTCTATTGTCTTGCTTTTCTCCAACAGTTAAACCTCCAGCCACTAGTTGGCAGCAGTTGGCACTAGTTGCTCTTCATCAGCCGCAGCAGAGCAGCAACGGCACGTTTTTCCAGAGCTACATTTTTTTTAAATCCCATATATTGTCTTTGTTAATATACTGGGGTAAATTTTATTGTATATTATAACTATATATTATAATTCTTTCCAATTCATCATTTGGATTCATCTTATAAATGAACCAAATGTTCTTCTTTCACTTTCTTAGGTCTCCATAGTTCAGACTTGCATGAGTTTGTCGCTTTCTGTTCTAAAACATGAACTTATAACTGATGAACCAGCAGGTTACAAACATTTGCTTATTATTGGTTATGAAGAGAAGCTGTTCTGCAAACAGGTTTCAGTTTGGATTTATTTGCACTTTGACTTCAGGTTAAAACTAAAAATAGTGTCTAACAGTAATTTAATTTGTTCTTTTTTATCATTAAACTAAAGCGAAAAAGAAAATGAATGATTCAGATTTGAAACCTTGATCTTTATTCTAATAAAAGAAGTCTTGCTGATGTCTTTTTATTGCTCTAATTTTAAGTAGAATCTTTTCAGAAGATCAATAATCAAACAGAATCGGCTCTTTATTAGTATATTGATCTGAAATCAAGATCAAAAAGCTTTTTGTTCTGATCTAAGGTTGACTTGGTTAAATGGACCCTTTTAGTTGTGTTATGAATCTGAATGTGATCAGTGTGCTTTCTTTGTCTTTTCACGCTGCTCGACTGATTCTCCCGCTCAGATGGCAGCGTCAGGCTCGGGTCGGAGCTGAACGTGGAGTCTGCTGCCCCGCTACGCCTCGCCGATCTGCTAAAACCGTCTTCAGGCTGGGAGCTCGGCAGACGTCGATCCAAGAGGTCGGTGTTCTTACAGCCCGGTGTGAGAATCTGCTCCCAGGAGAGCATCGAGGAAGTCCTCGCCAGCCACCGGGCCTACTACCAACTCAGAGGTACTTCAAACGTACAAAGCTACCATGGTTGAATACTGATCTTGGTGCACATTCAAACAGCTTTCAAAGACAACATAAATAAAATAGACAATCATGTCATCAGATGCTGTGTGAGATAATAAGTGGGGGGGGGAAGAAGAAATCCCACTGAGTGCTGTCCATGTTTTTAGTCAGCCCCCCCCCCCCCCCGTGCTAAATACCCTCTCAGAGGGGGTGCTGGTCGCAGGGATGCACACGTAGCGTTTTGCCAGGCAGCTGATTCTTGGGAAGGTTCTCTCATGAACTTTCCACCACTGCAGTGGGTCCATCTAACTGTCTGCATATGGTGCCAGCAAGTAGTTTTCCTTTTCAACTGTCTGTTTATCAGTGAGTCCTGCGCTGGTCAGGTGTGATTTCTTGAAGAAACTACCCAATGTCCTTCTCTGTTTCTTCTGGGTTGGTGGCACTGCAGTAGCCCCTCCCACTTCTTCTGCTTCCTCTGAAGTGGACGGATCCTCATGTTCCACCATCTCTGACACTGCTCTTATTTTGATGGCACCAACTTTTTCTGCCTTAATGTACCTTGTACCTTGAATCGTGGATCCACCAGGGTTGCGACATCAAGCAGTTCATCGGTAATCTTGTCATCATACTTTTCAT
>JAUZNJ010035378.1:0-12291 GCA_034780135.1 Jordanella pulchra
CATTTTAAGTCATGTTAAGTGCTTTGGACACTTTTTAAATTGGAAAATAAACCTTTAGCAACTAATTAAACTGAAGTTTGTTCAAATCAAACAAGCTGGACACGTTACACAACTCATTAAGGCAAACAATAAAAGATCACTCTGTCTCCTCAGACAGCCTGTGTCCATCACAGGCTTCCCAGCTAATTACAGAGAATGTCTTTGGCTAATATTAGAGTTCATCATAATTTGCACAAAAAAAGAAAAAAACATAGTTTTATAGACATGCTTTTATTTGACTGAAACGGTGCTTCATTAAAAATGAATGAATGGGTAAAAAAATGAAATCAAACTTGAGTAAAAGCCAGAAGTGTCAAAGCTTCAAACACGGCCAGTAACAGCTGGAGGTCGTGTTGGAACACCTTAGTTGGCAGCTTACTCTTGTTTAGCATTTGCACATATTTGCAGACAGTTTTTATTTTTCAAGTCAGACCTGTTCATGTAAACCTGTCACATTTTTTTTCACAGATTGCCCGTGATTTTAATCCAAACTGGATGAGTGCTGTGGAAATTCTAGACGATGACAACTTCCTGGGAGCAGAGAACGCCTTTAATTTGTTCGTCTGCCAAAAGGATAGGTGAGAAAAGCATAATCTCTCTCTGCAAAGCTCAATGATCATTTTGCTTTTTTCCTTATGATCATTATATTCCCCAGAGCTGCTCTTGTAGATCAGAACCACCCAAAATTTCCCTAAATCATGTCTAATTCTCGCTTGCTTAGACGGATGCCATTGTTAGGATGCTGCTCCCTCCACACACACACACACACACACAGAGCTTTTAGAGCAGCTTTGTCAGTATAAATGTGCTGTGCAGCTTCGTCCTTGCAATTGTGTTGGAAATTATGATTCATCTTTCAGCCGAGCTTTTAGCTACTCTCCTGCTTCTTTCTCTTTGTGGTAATTTCACTGTTGGACGAATGTTGACTTTAGGGAAAAGAAAGAAAGATGTGGTCTGAAGGAGCTTGTGTTCCATCTATGCCTTCACTCATTATCCGTCTAATATGTCAGAGAGGACCTCTCAATGCTTTTGACCTTTATTTTTGTAGCACGTCTCTGTTACTGTTGCTCTTTTCCCTGTTTCTCAGCCTTTTAGCCATTACCTCTCTATCATTCTCCGACCTTTTCCAACTCTCCTCATGTCTTTGGCCTCCTTGTTTTCCATTTGATTGATCGATAGTTTTGCCCCCAACAAGTTCCAGTTGTGCCCTTGACATTGTTTTGACTCCGTGATCTTTTTTTTTTTTCCCTCCCACTCTACGTTTCCCCACAGCGCTGCTACCACCGATGAGGAGCGCCAGCACCTGCAGGAGGTTGGGGCCTTTCACCTGGGCGAGTTTGTAAACGTCTTCTGTCATGGCTCACTGGTGCTGCAGAACCTGGGGGAGAGCTCCACACCCACCCAGGGGTCTGTGCTCTTCGGCACCGTTAACGGCATGATTGGTAAGTTGTTGTTTTTTTAATTTTAAACTAGCTTTGAAAATATTCAAACATTTAATGGATGTTTAAATGTCCTTTCTTGCTGAGAGATAAGAAGCTGCATCTGACACTCATGTCTGTGCGGCTGATACCGCCACCCTGTTTGTTTTAGCATAAAAAGGGAGAAGAGGGGATTCTTTAATGTTTAGGTCTTTGAAGTTTACTAATTATCTGTTTTCAACTGGAATATTTAACTCATAATATGAAGTTTTTCTTCACTTTTTTTTGGGTAACTATCATATTCATGTTTATGCAATTTGAAACTATGTGGTTTTGTGTGGAAAAGAGTCTTTTATATATTTTTTAAATATTAATATTACAGCCATATTGGACATTTGTTTTGCATCAGTGTTTTATGCATGTTTTTTTTTTCTTTGTTTAAATCACAATAGATTTTGCAGGGGTTTAAATTCACATCCACCACTGTCCGATTGTGTTGTGAAGCAGCGATTGGATCTTAACAATGATCCACCCACAGTCCAGGGTCGCAGTTCGAATTGAAAAGAAATTTTCAATGTGAGCAACTGGCCTCTAGGGGCAATAATGCGTCTGATTTGCTTCTTCAGTAAAAAGAAAAAGAAACAAAAGTCTAACTTTAGGAATGAGATGTTAGCGGCTCTGAGACACCAGCGCATATTTGACTCCTTGAACGTCCGTAACTCACAGCCGTTCTCTACAGCTCGCTAATGGAGGCTAGACTAGACAATAACAGCAGGAGATCCTTTTAGCTCAAATTAACAGACTATTGAATAACTGACACACTAAACCATCCTGAGGTTTTTATTCTAACTCTTTTTGATCTAAACTATAAAATCTGTCCAAACAATTTAAACAACTTAAGTGGAACAAAGTGGATGTGAAGCTTATCGGTTTTCCAGAAAACGAATGTATTATGCGACAGAACCTTGTAACAAGGTGTTGCACAATGAACAGTCGTATTGTAGATAGTTTAGTATAGTTAAGTATTGTGCAATATGATGTGTAGCTCAGTGTTGCAGGTATGCTAAACAATATAGCAGAGCGTTGAGCTTTGTAGTACAGTGTAGTATAACACAGCCTAACAGGACATATTACTGTATAGTTTAACACAATATAGTATAGAATAATAGAATATAGGACAGCCTGTAAATTATCAGTCATCAGATCCATTAACAGGCTTAACTCAGACTTTTGTGTCAGTTTAGCTGCAAGTTAATGACAGCTTAATCTATTCCAGAGCTGCTGTTCCCCCCTGCTGAACAGCAGGTTGTACATTATAGTTTAGCAGATATATTCAGTGGGAATACGCTGCAGATTTAGCAGGTTTTCTAACTTGCAAAGCATGTATTTCATTTAATCATAGGCACTCTTCCACTGTCATTGACTCAATCTGAAGCAGATTGCATCACATCATAAGACAGTTTATTTATATAGCACAATTCACTACAAAGACCATCCAAAGTGCTTTACATGAATTAAAAAGTAACACACAATGAAAAATCAAAGCAAGTAATTATAAAAATAAATAAATAAAAGCAGTTAGTAGTAGTAGTGCTGTCTATTATAGCAAATAAAACAGCTGGACCACAAACTTAAAGTAATGATACTGCAGTTATCATTTTAATAGTTAAAGGCAGGTCTGCAAGATTCAATATACCAAAACTAAGTAGATCATCAACCAGTAAAGTTGGCCTTTCAAAGCACAGAAAAGGACTGTAGTAAAGTGAAGTACACTGTAGTACCGTGTGGTTTTATCCAGGATGGTTTAAATCATTTCAAACAAGAGATAAATTGTCCATCTATCCAAAGTAATAAAGCCTCCTGTGTTTCTCATTCTGCTTATGAATATTTAGTGTTAAGAAAAATAAAAGAGCCTTATGTTTGGAGAACATTTTTATTTGACAGCAGAGGAGATAAAAATGTCTCTCTGGATTGCAAATGGTGCCACATCCTGTCGTATACAGTCTGTGAAGTTCTCTGCAGAAAGCTGTTTGAAAGAACCTTTCAAAAGTAAACAGAATGATTGGCTCACCCATCACTGGTACCGATGTGTTGAAATCAGAAACTAACCTTGCAGAACGATGGTCGAATCTTCAACAGGAGAGGAACCAACTTATAGGCTATTAGTTTGCCTCAGTTGATCGAAGAAACTTGTAATTCTTAGATGGATCCAGTTTTCTACTTTGTTAATCTGACGGTATCAGAAAACAGACATGGAAATAATGGCAGTGTGTGAAACTGAGCAACAAGAAGGTTTTGAACTGTTGAATATATGTATTCAGTGTCTACAGATTTTCTCCAGAGTTCTTCTCTGCATGTGATCAAAGCTGTTGCAGAATCATAAACGCACAGCAGATGCATGATATGGCGTTCCCCTGAGTCGCAGGGCAAGTCCAGAACTTTCTATGTTTTTGCACAATATGTCCACCAGCCTTACTGTCTCAGAGTTGGTGTGTGTAATTAGTTGTAGTATTGTTGTATACCAGGTTATTACTGATTGTTTCCCACCTTTAAATCCCTGGTGCTTCAGTGACCCTGCAGGTTATGTGTTGTGAGGGTAGCTCTCCCATACACAAAGACCAGTTTGCCTCTGGGTCCAACTCGTTTGATAGATCTGGGCCATATCGCCTCTGGATCCTCATTACACTCTGTTCATTGTACAGCTGAGCAGTGGACTCTTAAACTCATAGTGGAAAGTTGTTTGCGCTGCATTAGTAACATTTTTAGAAAAACAGAGAATTTTCCCACATCAGGTCTCTTTAAATTTCTGTTTTTCTTAGCTTCCCCCTCTCTGTGGTGTCTTCGCATCCAGACACTTATTGATTTTATGCTATGACACTCACTGTTGAGACTTCTGCTCACTCCTGTCTTGATTCAGTGGATATGAGCAGGATTTCGTTTGCAGAGCTCTAAACTCCACAGCTTTATTTCTTTCCTAAGAAGCTGCTTGGGATGAATCCCAAACATCTCTGAGCTTTATTTGCTTCTGCAGGCTGATATTTGTCAATTTCTAAAATAAAATAAAAAGAGGCCTTGGACACGTTTGGAAGTCAGTATTCAAATTTTAGTACTTATTGAAAAAGATCCAACTTAAAAATGCTTCAAAATGATTGGAATTAAACTGCAATATTAATGATAAAATAAATGCAGTTTGGTTAAAAAAAAAAAAAACAAATCTATGTACACTAAGATTTGTTGCAACCTTTCCAGATAATTACGTCAAACTTAAGACGATCAGGTCTCACTGCTTAGATTGAAACCAGTAACTTTCAGGCTGGCAATAATGAGAAAGAAGATGGAAAAAGAGGAAACACCTCGGCAACTTCTGTGATTCTTTATAAAGTAGCAGGAAAGAGTTTCACAGGAAATGAAAACAACGGTCTGCTTGCTCCATGAGAACTTTTCCTCTCTAACCCTCCAACCCAAATGAGCTTCAGCGAGTAATAAAGATAAAAGGCCACTGCCGGTCTTATCGCTCTGCAGGGTGCAGTGATGTATGATATGTTTTTTTAGAAAAAGCTGCAAGGAGATTAGATTATTTCCTCGAAGAAAAAAAAAAAGAGAAAATTATCAAACTGTGGACAAACTTTTCAAAGACTTTTAAAATCAGATACTGCAATCAGAAAAGAAATGATCATAATCACAAAAAAAAAAAAGATTTCATAGTGACATTAATCTTCAGAGAAATTATGTAAATATAGTTTATTTATGTCGTAAATCCAAAAGTGAGAACTACTTCTTGTCAAAGATTGCTTGTGTTGTGTTGCTAACTTATACAAGCGGTCTGTTTCCAGCCAGATTATGAAAAACAATGTTTTTTATTCCTCCTATTTAGTTCCTAACTGGTTGAATTTAATATAAAACACAATCAGACAGCATCAAATGATGTGTTAAGGTTTTGACATCCATGTTTCCATCCACTGCTGAGATGCTGCCAGATAAACAGCTGCCAGGGTTATAACCCCCTCACCCTCCTCGGGTGTCATTAGAGGGTTTAATAACAAAGTCATTATGGAAGCAACAAAGCTTCAAATGAACAAGACTGATAGAGAAATCCCTTCTGTTCCAGTTTGTCTCCATTCTTCCTCCTTAATTAATGCACGTCAGTAAAGTACGGATACTTGTTTAAAGGCCTTAAAACTGTATCTCCTGATTATAAGAGAAGCCTTGATTGTCTCTTGATTGTAAAGAGCTAGAAATGAATAATACAGAAGAAATGAGAACAATGAAATGAATTAAACATATTGAGAGGAATTTGTTCCCAAAGAGATGTGAAAAATAAGTGACCTGTTTAAAACAGATCTTAAAAACTTCACATTAGGTAACAGTTAGTTTGATTTGGTATAACTGTAGCCTTATGCTTTCCTTAAACGACCTCATGATGTCGTATACAGGAAAAACGAGCTCTGCAGATCTTTTTTTCCCCACAGTTTATTTCCATGTGGTAACCTTTTTTATAAAAGCTTATGAAATGGAAAATCTTCCGTAAAATAAAACTGAAAGAAATGATTGGAACTCAAATGGTAGAATTTCTAAATATGTGGAGGTAAAAAATCTTTTATCCAAACAAGGAAATTTTTGATTTATTGTACATTAAAAAAGCCCCTTCTACTGCAGACTGTTCCCAGACCATGACACGTCCACCTCTGTGCTTCACAGTTGGCCTTAGGTTGTATTTAATGCTGTATTTGATTTGTATCAAACATGTCCACTGTTACAGTTTCTTGGTCCAAAGAACGTTGTTCCAGAACACCTGATCTTTGTCTACATTCTTTCTGGAAAACTTGAGACCAGCCTTCATTGTTCTTACAGATTTAGGTTTTTACTTACTGTCTCCTCCTCTAGGTGCTGCGCTGAAGCTTTAGGGATTGTAAATACTCCTTTTAGCATCTTGCTATCAGCATGAACCAGCTCTGGTGACCTCATTCAGGCACGTTTTCAGTCGTCCGTATCGTTTAACGTTGTAGACCTTTTCCCAAATAGTGGCATGCCTGATTTGGAATAATTTTGGGATTTATTTTCTGGTTTAAACAGAGAGGGAAAACCCTCCAACTGCTGCTGAGAAACAATAATCCTCTCATGCATCTGATGTGAATTGAATTTGAGTCATTTTAGCCAACTGAAGAGAAGATGAATGACAACTAATTAATTCCTCTCTAAATGTTTTTTTAATTATCTTTTTTTAATCTTTTGGATCTTTGAACGTTTTTATTTATTTATTACATGTAATTTTTGTATTTTTAAAAGATGTCAAACAAAAATTCCACATATGTTGGAATAATACACCAGCTTTCAGTAAGAGCCTTATGTATTTTTGTAATGTGTGTGAACCTTAAATAAAGTAGCCTAGTTGTATATTATTCTTATAAAAAACACACCCACAAAAAAATCTATTAATTATGTAATATAAAAACAATATACACCAGGTGTTCATCCTGATAGTTTACCGAGTCCTTTTTTGTCCTGCTAATAATTTTTGCACTGGGCACAATCCTCAGAACTGAACATTGTTGTACACCGTCTCCCCCTGCTGGCAGAACTGACTCACAGTGAACTCAAACCTTCATACTGTGTTCTGAGCGGATCTCGTCTTTCATCCCTCTTGTCATCTAATATTTTATTGGCATTGTCACACTTGACCTTCAACTTTCCTTCTTCCTCTAAGAAAAAGCAGACTCCCTTGACTCCATGGCTTGTTTAACCACGGCGCACACGAGCAGTATCGTATCTTGTGGGAAAAATCAATCTCCTATTATTCCCTATTTCATATCTTGATTTATTCCAATTACTTACTTATAAAATTATTCACTCAGTTCTTTCCATCTGCAAAAAGTAATCCTACCATAGCAAGCCAGTTTGCTTCTCACATTTTTGCTTGTTTCTCCAGACTGTCTGCAATGTGCTTCAGACTGTAGGTTAAGGTGTGGAAACTGTTTCAGATCAGAACAGAGCTGAACATCATGCTATGACTTCCGACTTGTTGTCATTTCTTTGCAAAGAAAGAGATAAATGCCGACTGAGTGAAAATCCACCAATCTCCTTTATTTAACTAGAGGCCCGATTTTCACACGACAATCTCTAAACATGTAGTTTTGTTATGAGAAATATACAAAATGTTTAAGTAAAAAAGAAAGAAAGAAAGAAATGGATTAAAGACGAATTAATATAGTATAATAAGCCAACAGGGTGCCTTATTTTAATGTTAAAGCCATTGAATGTAACTACAGGGAGCTAATGCATGACTAGGTCTCTTAAACAGTACAGTTTTTCCCCCCATGGCTGAAGACAAAAGTATTAACTGAGCACTTTTTTCTCACGTAAAATCTGATGATCTGTGTGCCTTTTCAGGTCTGGTGACGTCTCTTTCCGAGGGTTGGTACAGCCTCCTGCTCGACCTACAGAACCGCCTCACCAAGGTCATCAAGAGCGTGGGCAAGATCGAGCACAGCTTATATCCTCTTCCTTGTCTGAACCCCTACAGCTGACCTGGACTGACAGGGTGGTTCTCCTGAAATAAGCAGTAATGACGTCTTTCACTAACTTTGAAGGCTGTTGATACATTTTTAATGCTCATATAATTAGTTTTGTCACCATTTTGCTGCATGTCGTTATATGAGAGGGACTTAAAAAACCTTTAGAAGAGAAATCTTCTAAGCGGTTTGTTCTGAAACTCTGTGATTATGTTTCATCATCCCTTTGAAAAACTGCCGTCTTCCTTTTATTTCATAGCCAAAGGATGTTTATGCCCTCTGTATGCTCTTAGGAATAAAAAAAAAATGGTTAAGAGGGGCCATTGTGATCAGCAGATATATGGTGAATTTAATGTTATAACCTGCTGGATGTTGGTGGACTCTGCCTGAGGTGAAGCTTGCATGGTCACGCTATAAGGCCCACCCTCGGGCTAAAGCATCTGTCAGGTAATGATTTATCCTTAACCGAGTGACACCTGGAGGTCTTTCCACACGGAGCGGAAGACAGAGCAGGCCACAGGGTTCATCGACGGGGACCTGATTGAAAGCTTCTTAGATCTCAGCCGGGCAAAGATGCAGGAGGTCGTCAGCACTCTGCAGGTGGGAACAGTTTCTCCTCTCAGCTCAAACAGCTACACTGATCATTTACATTCGTTATGTAACACCTAAAGCTTTTTACAAGTTTATCACAGGATATTTACTCATCTCTTTCAACTGTTGCTTTCCTTTCAAAAACTTCTATAACTCAACTTTCCTTTGGTTTCTATCTTTATCCTTAAATCCCACAATTGTTTGTTTTTTTTTTTTAGTCGATGAACAGTTTCAGAAAATGTTATGACTTATGTTAAAGTTATGCTGCTTTCAATTTTAAAAAAAAAATGTATTTAAGTATTAAAGAAGCTTTTTGGAGACAAGCTTATCGCTGCCTGTTGGTTTGCAGAATAAACTTTTGTTGCATCTATTTCTCTTTGATTTTATCACCAATCTGCCCAGTAAAATAAACTACACGATTCTAAACCAGATTTTTCTTTCTGTGATAAAAGAAGGCAAGAAAACTAAACATGAAATGTATTTCTGCATCCAGGCTATAATTCCCTGTTCCACAAAAAAATGAGTAAAATCAAAATATGGATTTTTAAAAGTTCCACCTTTATCCAGTGATGAATCCATCCAACCAGCTGTCAATCAGTCCATCTGTGTTTCATGCATCCCAAAATATTTTCATCTGTATGCAAAAATATCTAAAACTCCAATTAAAGTTTGTTTTAGTTTTACACAAGTCAATGACGGTTTGGGTTTGGGAACTTTGAAGATATGAAGTAACCTTGAACAAAACGATTTCCTTCATTTCATAATTCAGTTTTTTTTATTATTATTTTTAATTAAGCTGCTTTCATTGTCAGGAAAGTTACACAGTGTGATTGTTTAGGTTCTCTGTTAACCCTTACATGCCATCATGTTCAGGTTAAGTTGTTTTCTTGGAACACAAGAGCAGACCAAGAAAATCTGAGGATCCAAAGTTTCACATTTCCAAGACGAATCTTGTTTTTCCTTCTTTTGTGACATGATAGATGGATGGATTGATATCAAGATGTATTTTTTTTGTCATTTTTTGAAAGATTTATTTTTCATAATCAGGGGTTATTTCTCTCCTTCCAGAGTTTTTATTTATCCATCCGTCAGGCTGACTGACAGTCTGTCAGTCAATTACTTCAAAGGAGATTATTTCCTTTTGCTTGGATATTTTCCTTTCTTCTGTGTCTCTGTCTGTGAGGTATTTTTTCACTGTTAAACTAAGTCTGGGGAAGATTTGATAGCAGAGTCTTTCTTTAGTGGTTAAGAGCTTCAGTCATTTTAGCCTCCAATAGCCTTTCTGATATCTGACATGCTGAAGTGGGCCTCCTGCTGTCTGGGCGCTGGCAGTCACAGCCCGGATTGTTTGTTTGCTCACAGTTCTGGCTCGGTTTTTATCTACTAAACCTAAAGCCACTGAGAGGAAACAGTTTAGATCCATCCAGATCACATTTAGTCAATAAATCGCCGTATATTTCTTTTTTACTTCTTACTGTCATCTCACTATCCTGATGTCCTCTTGTGCTTTTATTTGGAAATAAAATTGGACTTGTTGTCCTTTTGCTGTTAACAAATGATTTAGCTTTCCTTTTTAAACATTCCTAATTCTTTGCTGGTATCAGCTTAACTGCAACATCTCAGGCATAGTAAAAGCTCATTTTAATTGGGGCGCTTTTGATAGTAGAAAAAAAGTAACGTTTAACAGGAGCGACTTAGTACGGCAGAAGGTTTTGCCTTTTAATTTTATTCGGACTGAACCACAGCATCGAAATCAACCTGCTGTTTGCAAACATTTGTTGCTCAGTTTCAGCCAAGCTGCAGCTATTATTTATTAATGTTTAGATTTGTTGTTAACTGTGTTTTGTCTGGTTTGTATTCACAGAAAAGGTCCAAATCATCACTGATTTTATCCACTAGAACATGAAACATTGCTTTAAATTTAGCTGGATTAGCTAATATGCGAGTCAGAGAAACAGAATATATTCATATTATAAAATTTTATTGTATATTGTAATTAAATCCGTTGGTCTGAAAGATCTTTTATTTCAAAGTGAGAGAACAGAAATCTAGATACTGGAGCTGATTTTTATTAGTTTGTTTTTATTGCCATTAATTAATTTAATTGTAAACTTTTTTTATTCTCTGTTTTCACCTTCTGGTGCGATTAAAGAAAATAAACTGCAGTGAAAAAGCTGCAGCCTGTTGTCTATGTGGGCCAGATAAAAGATTTCAGTTTGTACGTTTGCACTTCAAAAGAACATAATAAAGCTCAGAGAACAGAGTGAAGGAGACCAATACGTCATTTAAAGGAAATATTTTTTTTGACATTCTCACCTCCTGCTTTTACTCATAAGTGGAGCTTTTCTCTGCTCACAGCTTGTTGTCTTTCATTTTCAGATCGATGATGGCAGCGGCATGAAGCGTGAAGCCACAGTGGACGAGGTGATTAAGATTGTAGAGGAGCTGACGAGGATCCACTAGTTCCTCGCAGACCCCCGCTGAAAGGGAGTGGCCGGCTAAGTCTCCTTTGGATTTACAGATGTGTAAATAATTATAAACAGTGTGTGAGTGTTCAACCTTTCACTGAGCTGTCTGCGGCTCAGACCCTGAAAGGTGCTTCGTGTTGAGTGGGAGCTCTTCAGGTGAAGTGCTTACCAACCTGTTGGGACGATCAAAGTAACCTTGGTCTGGGTGAGTTTCAACATGCGTTTGTGTGTGATGGGGATAGGATACGGTAATAAAAAGAAAACCCTGAAGACTTCCTCAGCAGATCCATGCTCCCAGATAACTGTGACAGTTTCAGATAAGTTAAAGGTTTGTTGATCTGAAATAAACACACTGTATAAGAAATAAAATAAGGAAATTGATAGATTTATAGCTATTTTGTCTTTGTGATGTTTCCTTTGTTTATTCTAATAAACCATGCTTTAGTACTGTTTCGTGTCTCCTAATGTTTTTTCCTGATTCCTCTTTATTTCACCATATTTGTCTCACTGCAGTTTAAACTCCGATTAAGACATTATTTTGGATCTAAATGTTTTTTTTTACCCTGAGAAAGGTTGCAGTATAATTCTTTCTAAATACCTTCTTTCAGATGAAATTAAAAAATGTTATCATCACAAGCTAAAGACGGATGTCAAACATTTAGTTCCAGTCTTCGGTTTAGAAGTACCCACCAGGGGCATGAAGTCTGGGCTTGGGTTTTATTTGAACACTTTCCTTTTTTTGCAGTTGGCTGTTAATGAAAACTAGAACTGGGAGGTTCAAACATGTATGTTGGAATAAATGTTTGCAGGTTGCAAAGAGCATCTATGTTTTTGGGGTCAGTTGGCACAAAAGGTCTGGTTTTCAAACCAGTGGTTATGGCCTAATTGATAGAACGTCTTTAATACTGTTGGTTTCTCTGCATAAATCTTGCTTTTAGAGAGAATCAAATCTTAAGATGGATTTAGTTCACTCCAAAACCTTCTACTACTTTCTATAACCAGTGTAGATGTGTGCTTAGGACCAGTGATTGGTTGAAAGACTCAATATTCTAGTTTCCACCATTTAACCGTCAGAAGGGAATCTGATAAGGATGGGAGAAAACCAAGGCCCAGAAAAACGATCCACACTGAGTTCCTTTGACTTTCCCATTGTAGCTTTTGCGGCTGAGTCTAATCACTGGGTCATATTAGCCCTATTTAAATGGGCTCATGAGAAGTCAACAGCTGTAGTCAATCAGAATCACTTACAAGAAGTGAAGAGGCCAT
>JAUZNJ010035379.1:0-36995 GCA_034780135.1 Jordanella pulchra
AAACACGAGCGCTTTGAGTTTCCCCCAGATCTGTTCCAAAGGATGAGGTGTGATGGATGAAGCATGAGTGACGCCTCACTGTTTGCTTTAGTTGTTATTAGAGGTGCAAACAAAAGATTACAGCGCTGTGATGGGCTTGTAGATCAAAAGGTAAATCTGTTCGATTAACATCATTAATGCATTCAAATAATAAAAGCATCTTGATTGTCAGTTTTAAAATATAAATGCTGTTTCTACAGAGACTTAATCATCAGTTTAATCTTTGTCAGCTGAATTTTTAGTATCTGTAGTGGAGCTTTGCTCTACTTTGGAAAACCAGACAGCACATCATTACAGTAATTAGTCTGTTTTTTTTTTTTTACTGACCACTTCTGCATTACATTGAGGAAAATGCGCTGCTTCCTCAGATGATAAAAAGTATCTTTCATAAGATGCTATTGGGGAATCAGAAATGTAGATTGTAATTAAATAAAGTTATTAATTATCCTTTTCCTAGATTAACTTAAACCTCTTCAAACTGATCGGATCAAACCTAAAAAACGGACTTTGTCTTTTTTTTTTGTTTTCTAACAGAAAAATAAGGCACCCATACTGAGGGAACTAACAGTTAAGCCAGTTTGGAGTTATAAACCCTGTCTTTGCAGAAGCCGCACAGCTCTTTAGATGTGATGTTCAAATTCATGGAGGCCATCTTTGGAGGCAGATGGGCTTGGCAGGAAGTGGGAAGTGTTATGGGGTGAGAATTAATGCGCATATAAGGCTGTGTTTGCCAGACAGGGCACAGGCTCAACACCTCCTGGGCTGTGTTTGAGCAAAGCTTTGAGGGGTTAGAATCCAAAGCCTTTACAATGCATGACACAGCTGATAAAGCAATCTGTGAGAAGTTTTCCAAAGCCGCTGCTCCTTTCCTCCTCCATCACGGTTGGCACTGAAGATTTGCCTTTTTGTCTGACATAGTCCAGCTTCATGTCAGAGCGAGAACATTTATGCTAGGAGCTTTTATTGAAACCCATTGTGTTCTTTCATATCTGCATCCAACATTTGAACTGCTGAATTAATTAGTGAATCCTTCTTTCACTTATTGTTATTTATATATGACAAAAAGCTGTCTCTGACTCAGTGCTCCTCAAGAGAAAGAAAAAAAAAACAAGTTTTGCATAAAATCAAGCAAAACCAGGAAAATGGCTGCATGAAGAAGTCATTATGATCATTATCATTACCACCCACTCACTACTGAAATGAGCTCCTGCCTCTAATCTTCCATTATTTATTTTAAAAGCTGTCTTAAGTTTTATTGAATGTTCCATTTAAACAACTTACTGATTTCTTTTTTCTGAAAATCTTCAGTATAAAAGAAAAAAAAAAAAAAAGAGTAAAGTGGCTTTTTTTATACTTAAATCACCTTCAGACTTTGGCTTTTGATGGGTTTTTCTTCAAAAGCAGTGAATTTCTGCTTATAATCCATTATATATACTAATATTTCATTGAAGCTCTCGGAAAACTTGCAGAAGTTCAGTAAGTTGGTTTCAGTTGTTTTTCCGTTTGAAATGATTAGCATTGCAGCTATATTTTACTAATTTATTGAACAGAATACCTTAACTCTCCTTCTCTTGTCTCATTTGTTTGGAATTTTAACAACAATTTTTAAATGGAAGGATTAAAAAAAAGTCTTATTACAAAAGTCTAGCTTTTTATATGGAAAATGAGGAAACAAAATCTTAGAACTGAACTGTTTCTCTAGAAGCAGCTTGATTGGTAATTTGAATTTTCTTTATTTTTTTATCAAAACTAAGAACCCTTTTCAAGCTATTTTCTCATCAACCAAAATAACGTACTTTAACCTTTTTTTTTTTTTTTAATGTTGGACAAAAATGAGAAAAGGTTATTGACATGTGCTTCGATGCATAAAAAGAGATAATATAGCATGTTCAGGAGGGGACAAAAAAAAACAAATGCCCCATTTTAGTTGCAGAGAATTACCAGAATCCTCTTTGATATGTTGCTTTCTTCACACAGTAAGCTCCCAGTTAGAAGCAGCCTTATTGGTTGGGTGTATCATGAGGGATCCAGCGATGATGTGGCTAAAAAGGAGGAAGAGGATTGGGCTTGTCAACTATGCACGCTCGTCAACCAGCCAAACGCTAAAGCCTGTGATGCCTGCCTCACTCCAAAACCTGAGGGTGAGAGAACAGTTTTCTTTTATTGTCACTAAATTTAATGGGGTGATAGAACAGCTTTGTTAAGAAGAAGAAGAAAAAAAAATAATAATAGCAAGTCTTCTTTTGCTGTGTAGCAGAATAATAAGGTGCAATTTGACATTAATGCTCCAGTGCTTCAGGAGGCACGGCCAACATCAAATTGATACTGGAGTCACTGGGCGGACTCCTCTGTGATGAGAGCGGTCGTTTGTTGCTCCACAAATAATGACCGCGTCTGTCAGCTGGTCATTTTTCTCTCACTGTCTTCAGATGGCTCACGGCAGCAGCCAAACTGCAGCTGATCGGCTTCAACTCTTAGAAATCAAACTGCTAGATTTGGAATACATCAAGACTTTATTTATTTATTTATTTAAAGCTCACAGCACATTGAAGAGCTGAATAGCATCAGTTCACAGCTGCATTATATGGTGCTGTAGTTAAGGCTTTGAATAAGAGTGTTTTTTATTCAATCAGTGCTACAATAAAACCTCTTTGGTCCCATCTCATAAAATGATTTCTTTCTTCTAAACAGAGGGTGAAGAAAAGGAGCCGCACTTTAATCATGAGGGTTTTTACATTGTTGCTCTGAGCTGTTTGGAAACAATAAACACGAGCAGCCAGTACTCATGTAAACCCACTGCATTTTTCTCCAGATATGAGAGAATAACTAATGAAACTGGTAGCTTTTTATTTGTTTTATTTATTTATTTTTGTCTGTCTGTGGGTGGGGGGGGGAGGTTGGAACCAGTTTTAAATAGTAAAAAGAATCATCTCACCGCTGCTGTGGTTGCTTCTTCTCGACTAGCTATTGCTGTGCACTGCTGGTCAGCTGTCTGTAAGAGTGTTACCATGTATTCCCCGGATTACAAGCTGACTACTTGGGCTCTTTAGAAACCCATCTAATTGTTAACACTACAGACAACCATGAGTTGGAAACCAAAAAAGCTCCACCTCTTTTTGTTTTTGGGGAGTTGTTGGGAAGCAACAAACAGCAGGTCTGCTAATTAGCTGCCTGCAAGCTAGAGTCAGCAGACCAGCTAATTTTAGCCTTTTCCACTGCCACTGTTGCTGTGTAAAGAGCAGAGAAGTGCTCAATTCTGGGAAGTAAACACTTTAAAACAACTTCATTGAATTTCCCCCCTTTAGCACAATAAAGTAGTATTTCGATTTGTTTCAAGTGTTTATCAGTAGTTTTTTTTATTCTGGAAGGCTGGGCAGTTTGCTTCATCGAGGTGCAGGATTGCTCATTGTAGCCGTAATCTCCGATCTGAAGGGTGGTTTCATTTCCTTACACAGCATTTACCTCCATTCTCAGTTTTAGCTGATTGATTTTCATTTCCATCCCTGCAATTTTCTGGAGAGGTTTGTTGTAGTCGTCTGTGGAAAGAGAGGCAGCTTTTACTGATTAGGGTGTGTGGCAATGGAAAGGCCATCTGCTACTAACCTGTCTGGGATTTCATTTATAAAAAATTGCAAGGAATCCATAATATACTATGATGGAGTATACCAAAAACGTGCCTCGGCTACTTGGTCAAAGGGTTATCCCTTTGGTTGACTGGTCGGCGTGCGTGACTTTCCACCGGGATTGTGGGGATCGAATCCCGCCGGGCCCTCTGTGTTATGTGCCACACGGATTTGTACTGGTATGGAAACACAGAGAGATTTACAGCTGGAATTAAAAACAAGAAAGCAGGACACCGATCTATATGGTTTAATTGTCATATTTAGGCAACAGCTTATTTTATTTTGGCTGCTTCCTAATTTTTCCTCCATTATTATGGATCTTTAATAAACTGCAGCATGAAGCAATTATTTATATCTATAATAAATGTAATTCACTAATATACTTTTGTTTGTTTTTATAAAGATGGCGTACAAAGTTTTTAGGGCCTTTTTTGTGCAAACACAAGCTTTATAAAGGACCTCTCAATTTTCTTTTCAAAAGAATACAAAAACACTGATGAAAAATTATTGTGCATCTCTAGTTTTAAAAGAAATGTAGAGTGTCTAAGTGATAAGACGTCAGAAGTTAAAATAACAAACCAAGAATAGGTGGCAGAGTGGGCAGAGAGGTTGACGCAGTTTGTCCAGAAATGGTGACTTTCTTTTTTATTTAACCTCCCAGTTCTTCTCCAGAACATCCCGACTTTATATTTTCCTGTTCTGCACTTCTGCTACAATAGCTAAGGATAAAAAGTGGCTTTTTGTAAGAAACATGTTCATGAAGAATTCTAGCGAATAGGAGAGTGACCTATTCTCAGATTTAGTTTACTGTTGCATACTTTAGGCTGTTAGGCTCAGTGCTTCCATCTATATATTTCTACATGGAAACAAAGAAAAATGCAGGTTGGCCTCCAATATTTAAATGAACCTCTCATTTGGTACCTCACCTGCTCCTTAACACAGATTGAAATGATCAGTATAGTTTCTGTTTTGTTTTTTTTAATAGATTTTTTTTTTTTTTACTTTTTCTTTGTGTATAAACCATTTTTTTTATTCTCCCAAACACAGGGAAAGTTGCTCCACATGTCCTATGCTCAAAAAAGTCCTTCTAATTTTTTATTCCTCGTTTTTTTTATAGTCCTTAATTTTGAAATGCCAAATATTTTTCTTCATTCATGTTTCCTTGTTGTTCCCACTCCATAGGGAAACAAAAAATATTTATTTTTGGTTTGTAATATAACAGTCAATATACAATTTAAAACTGGAAGAAATATCGACTTTGATTAATTCGTTTTTGTAAAAATCTATTTTTTTTTTAAGTTTACAGAGATTCGATTTTTTTTTCTTTCTATCTTATTAATGAAAACTCATAGCTTACCTTTTAGGACATAATAAAATAAGACATTTTGATTTAATTTAAACACCAGATATTGCAATAATTGCTTTTGAATTGAAATAATTGGAACGAAAACATTAAAGAAACACAGATTTATCCATTTAAATAAAGTAAAAAAACAGAAAGAATCAAAACCTCATGAAAAAACTAATTTTACAGGCACACACATTTTCTGCCTAATCCTCTGTTATTAAGTTTAGCTTTAAAACCAAACATTTTTGAGGGACAGAGGTGATAATATTCTCATTTTATTCTTAATGACTTTGATCCTATTTTCAAATATTTTTGGTTAATTTACGCATCTGCATCTCAAGTATATTGTATTTAAAGTGACTGCAGAGCCAGATTCTCTGCTGCTGCTTTTTTGGTATTTATTTTAGGCTACAAGAACCTGGATGTTGTGAGAGCAGCCAGCACATCAGAATTAGCTGCAGCTGCTGAACATAAATTGAGTTTCTCACTCTGGCTCCATCTCCACAGTTCACAAAGACGACATTAGCACTGAAGCATCGCCCTTCACTGCTGATTTAATTAAATACCCCTGCAACGCCTTCAGGAAGCCGCGAGAGGAGCTCAAAGTCAACTGGAGGTCTGCATTCGGGACTTCCACCCTTGTTTTCTCTGACATGAGTGAGAAGCCAAAGCCTGTAAACTCTCTGCTCTCCCCAGCCGGTGGTCATTTGAATTCCTTGGCGGCAGAACGGGGTTTGTATAAAAACAGCTTCTGCCAAGGGACAACAAGCCCCAATTATGTCTCTGGTGGCTGGCGAAAGAAAAGTGCAGAGCTCTCCAAGGGGGAATCACTGGAATCTTACAGTCACCCTTCCAAGAAAATGAGAATTGATCACAACCCCTCTCCCAGTAACAAAGCTCCAAATGGAGCCCCCAACTCAGGGTGAGTGCATCTCTTCCTCGTTCATTCATGAACAAGTTTATAATAAGATAAGTTTTGTTGAAGGAGATGAGCTGGGGAGCGTTGTTAAAAAAGAAATCCTCAAAAACATATAACCATGGTACAGCAGTGAACATATACCATAATTGCCAACGAGCATCATTATACTTGGCTGAAAAGATGGCCCTTGCTCACTAATAAGTGTTGATGTGACAGTTATTTCCTGTTTTTTTATCTACAACATTCTTCAAAATAATAACTATTCCCTCTCCTCTGTCAGTGTTTGCAGATCAGGGGCAGCGAGCACTGCAGCCTCCGTCTCCCCCAGTCCCCCTTGTTGCACATCCCATTGTCGTCCCACCGTCCTCAGAGTCGTCCACAAGGAGGGGGACAATAAAGGACGACAGTTTTATTCCTGCTCCCTGCCGAGAGAAAAAAAGTGCAACTTCTTTCAGGTGAGGGAAAAAAAGTTTTTTTTCTTGGATTTTCTTTTTTTTTTTTTTAAGTTTCAACTTGACCACAATTCAGCTTTAAAACTAAAGAAAAAAAACTTTTTTTTTTCCTCCCCTCCCTTGTTGCAGTGGGCTGATTTGCACTTTCCTCTCTGTCACCACGGGAAACGCTGTTTAATGAGGACGGTTCTGAAACTGGGTCCTAACAATGGCCGCAATTTCTATACCTGCAGCTTTCAAAAGGGTAAACAATGCGACTTTTTCCTGTGGGCGGAGAACGGACCTGGAGTTTCCATGCTTCCCGGCTGCTAACACATCAAAGCTGAACATTAGGACATCATCAGGAAATCTATTTATTACTGTCATTCAAATCAAAAAGTCAAACTAAGGTATTATGAGACGTATAGTGTGCTATATCTCCAGTTATTTCTGGTCATGTATTTTCGTTTTGTTAAAGAAAATCAACATGTTGCTTCTAAGAAATTACACAAAACACAAAAGAAGATATAGAGAAATGCAATGACCATGTTTTAGGGACTCCAATGCTGTCAAACCGGCGGATGCACAGTTGGTTAGAATAACAGGAGATAACTTGTCTTCAGACTGTGGAAGAATCCCACAGTAAATGCTAAATTTACTTTTTTTATTTTGACCTTTTGATGAACCAGTCGAGTCTACAGAAGAGTCTTATAACAATTGTTAAAGGATCTCAAATGATACGTCTGTTTGTCTGACTCAAGTAACACAACAGGCCTTGTGCATCTCTTACGAACTCCTGAAAATAGTTTGCTTCACTGTCCAGCAATCATCCCTGTTACACCTTTCCACTACACTTTTTCTTTCCACCAAACTTTCCATTCATATGCCAGAATGCAGCACTGTATTGATTTCCAGCTTCTTCAGTAACATCATTTTCTTGGTGTGTATTATAATAATATATAATTAAATATAAATGACTTTCTAAATGATCTATAATGTTTCAAAAAGTTTAATTATATTTTTAAAAAGATGCACCAGTTTGACTTCAAAGAAAATTTTACAAAGAACAAACATCTGTACTATTAAACTGCATATTTAATCAGGTATGTTGTATAAATTCAGACTCACCACTTTGTGTCTATTGAAAAATCATTTAATCAGGACATTTCTGTTTATGAATGATAAAAGGTGCTTTTTTAAAAATGTATTTTAATTAAAATTAAATCATTAAAACAACAAATCTTGGAGATCAGTGAATAACAGGCAACCTGAAAGACCGAATGAGATGATTAAAAGCAGGCGACAGATTTCAGAACTGGTGAGTCTGACTCTGAATCTTGCACCATGAAGTGGAACTCTGGGAGGCTGGGGGCCTTGTTACAAGCTGCACCTGAGAAGACGACACAAAGGACACACCTATTAGATGAAAGCAATATTTAAACTCCTTCCTCATTATGACTTGAGAGCAAGGTGATTGCTTCTCTGCATGCTCCTGTTTAATGCATGCTGAGACCTTTCTGTCCCAGTTTTACAGATATGTATTTGCCCTGCTGCTTCACTTACATCATTGTGCATCTGCTACAAATATAAAAAAGTAGTGTTATTTGAAGCTGGCAAAGGGTTAAGACCTGCATTAAAATAGGGAGGCCAAAAGGTGTGTGGGTTTCAAAGTTTGCAGCTGTTGCCATGAGAACTAAATTTTGAGTTGGGCGGTTTTGGAGGAGCGATGGATGACAAACCTAAAAGCAGGAGATGCTTTGATGTGTGGCTGAGATCCGGTAACCTTTGGAGAAAACATGAATCGATGGAACTAATGCAGGACCTCAGCTGTTGCTGTTTTTAAGTAATTTTCAGAGATTTTCTAAATCATCAAATTAAAAATTTCCTTATCAGACATGTCATTATAAAGCTGAGTAGATAATGAGTATGAATAAAGCTGATCCTTTGGAAATGGGAAAAAAATACACTTTGGTTTTTAAAAATGTGGGTTTGAAAGAAGTGAAGGAAAAAAATTTTTTTTTAACAAGATCTTTAAATCTGCTCTTGACTTTAGCTAATTAATTAATGTAAGACAAATGCATATTGAATCTAGGTTTTAAAATACAAAATACACAAGTTATTTCTTTTGTTTTCAAAATTGACGTCTTGTAATATAGACATGGTCTTGAATTATTTATAAATAACATATTTCTTTTAATTAAATTGTCTGCTTTGGCTGAAGCAGTCTGTGTTTCCTTTGTATACAATGTTTATTGGGGGGGGTTACCTCAAAGAAATCATTTTTTCATAAATTAAAAAGCTGAAATAAGAAAACAAAAGTGTCTCTGTGATAAACTGCTCCTCTTTTAAACATATTCTGACAATAGAAAAGAAAAATTGACCTAACCCTGTGTACTAGTTGATGGGATAAAAAAATAAAAATATAACGTATATTAACATCATAACACTATTAGGTAAAAATCTTTCCATTATGTTTCGTTTTTTTCCCTCTTCATCCCAGCGGGTATGCATCATTACCTTTGGAAACGAGTCCATTTGTGAACTCATACACTCACCATAATGGCCTGTTGTGTTAGCACAGATTATAGCTCCAAAGAAGTCTGAGTAATGCCTCTTGATTCTGGAAATGGCCGACTTGCAGGCTACTGAGGGATCAGCCCCGTTCCTCATCAGCTCTACAGCCAAGTAGCTGTTGGCAACAAGGGATGAAGAGGACATGAGTAAAAACTAACCAGGCTGTAAAGGGCCACTGACCAGGATCATGAGAGGATGCCTTTAGAATCATAATGGCCTGGAAGTGATTAAAGAAAATATATGGAGGGAAAACATGAAGAAAAACTGAATTTACAGTGATCTGCCCCTGCTTTCAATTCTGTCTGCTAGACAGTTTAATATCAATGTCATTAACTGTTAGCCTGGGGTTAGTGTGATAAAACAGTTACATTCAATGATGAGTTGCCCTCTTGCAGATTTCTTTAGTTTTATTACCTTTCATAGTTTCATATCAATAAAAAGTTATCACACTAAGATGACCTGAGTTGATACCAAAAGCTGCTTTTATTCATTAAGAAAAAAAACAACCTAAAACCTGCATGAAAACTGAACTTTCCTCTATTACCTGTGAATAACCACATTGTAATGAAACCTGAATAAAAAAAAAAATCACTTGAAACTTACAGGACCTACAACAGTCTAAAGCATTAACTGGGTTGAAAGACCCCAAAAAAGAACAAATTAAGTCCTGGCCTGAGGAACATTCAAGAAACAGCCACTGACCTTGTATCTATGTGGAAAAAAAATGGTAAAACCAATTTCAAAACCATTTGATTCCAACTTAACAGACTAAAGAGTATTCTAGAAATGGGGGGGGGGGACAAACAACAGCGCTGACATTTCTCAGGAGTGGCCAGTCTTACAGAAGTACAAGAGTTCAGCAAAAATCCATCCAGGAGGTCACAGAATAACGCCGCCTTCGTGTGGTCTGGTAAGGATGATCCTTTCCACTTTTCAAGTGGAAATTACCAGCACATTGTGTTCGAATGCTTTTATTGTGGTAGAGAAAAGAAACATGTTACAGAGTTCTTAATTCATCTACTACGGGGAAGAAGAGGGTACATCTACTGGCTGCTAGGGAGCCGGAGATAAAATCAAACAGTAATAATCATTTCAAAAACGACACAAGTTTAAATGGTGACAGATTTTTTTTTTTTCTAAATGTCACATAATTGTGTAGTTTACAAACAAAACAGGAGAGAATGTTTAACAATGCAGTGTTCACCATACAGGATCGTTTCTCTGCTCTCCGACATGTCGAAAGGTTAAAGTTTACCTCGTCTCAGCAACTCGGGTATCAAAGAATCTTCGCAGCTTTCCAGGGGAAGTTACGTCCCGAGTGGATGTTTATGTGCAATTTCTTGTTGGCTTTTGGTATTTACCATAATTACGAAACCACATGAAGACACCTTAACACCTAAAGATCTGCAGGCCTTATTTTAGTATCAATTCAGCTCAAGAGTATAGCTAGAATAGCTAATTTATTCTGTAAAGTATGCGGTCCAGTTACGTCTCAATAAATCTAACACAACACTAGAAGAAGTACATTACACTGGGAGTTAAACACAGAGGTGGTAGTGTGATGGTCTGGGGGAAGCTTTACATTTGAATTTATTTGAGCTGAATCATTTTGGTGTCAAACAAATGCAAATAGTGAAATATGTTTTTCAAAGAGCTACATTTAAATCTTCCTGTGTGAATACTTCTGAACAAACATCAAGATGCTTTTTGTTCCATGTTAGACAGCAGGGATGAAACCAGGACATTATGTCATTAAACTCTGAAACTAGAGCAATCTCCCCACAGCAGAAACATCAGGGAGTGGTTATAAAAAATGTGGCTAATGGTTAGCAGGTACTGTAGGCTTGCAGTTGCACCATTAGTAGGTGAAATGTGGGCATATATAAACAGTTTAGTCCGATAATATGCAGTTGTTTTAAAAGGCAAGTAAAAAAAAAAATGTATTTTAAACAGATAGCCCTCAGATGTGTTGTGTGTTCACCAAACTGGGACGAAATGAAAAGCTAAACATCTAAAAAAAAAAGAAAGAAAGAAAAAAAGGTAAAATTTCACTTCTTTTGAGAAATGTGCAGATGACAGTTTTAGGGCGATATCGTCTTGTCTCCTTTTTTCCCCACTTTTTATTTTATTTATGCACATGGTGTTTGGAGGGTGACACAAGGAGCTGACTGTTTAAAATACACACGTCACAAATGTCGATTCTCTTTGAGCATTTTTTTTCTTTTTTTTATTTAGTGCTGGGGTGAACCAAGAAAACAACACATCACATTTTTACTTTTTTAATAGTTGGAAGTACAAAAAGCAGATGTCAGAACACTGAGATACATCCAGCCAACATGTTTAAGGCAGATCAGCTTCAAGTGAACTGGAATGCCAGGAAAACATGTGCACACACTATTTTTAGTCACTACGCTAAGGATGCTTTCTTTACTTAATCGATGATGTAGAAATGATGGACTTTCACCTTTAAGATACACCCGGTGAGAAGATATTCTAACCTTTAAACCCTTTAAATTAGTTTCAAAAGTAAATATCGGAAACCAGTGTAACTCACAGATATTAAAAGCACAAGTGTGTATCACGCCTGCAGCAACAGTGGGTAATGTTGACCCAACTGATGCCTGAGTCTGCAACTGCAAAGATGCTGAACTTAGAACTTTTTTTGTTTTTTTTTTAACTTCAGAAACACATAGCTAAACAGCTATTTGCAATGACTTTACAGGATAGGAGAGAGAAAATGATCTAGTGTTTGTAAGAAGGTCTAGAGTAAGAAATATCTGTTATCAGTTTAGTTAGAAAATATTTGAAATCTGCCAAAATTTCCATATTATGCGCCAAAAACATAACAAATCTGTAACTGGATGTTCAAATCACGCCACATAAAAGCCGCAGCTGTACCTGCAGCAAAAGATGCTCTATAAAGTACAGACTAAGGACAGGCTGACTACTAAACGGGTTTCACATGCCATCCTCCTGAGACAGACTTGTTTTGTTTTTTTATTATTGGGAAAACAGTAAAAACTTCACCTCGGTAGAAAGCGCATCATGATGTCTCCATCTCCAGTCGCAGCGGCAGCACCAGCTGAACTGTCTGCATAGGCTCCTGCTCCAATGATGGGGGAGTCTCCCACACGGCTGAAGGACGCCACAAAGGAACCAGATATGAACATGGAGTGTTACAAACAAAAATACAAACACTGCATGTTTTCATTGCTCTTATTTGCAAAAAAAAGTCCGATACAGTTTGTCACCACAACTGAGATCTGTCTTAGTTTCATGTGTAAATGTAATGAAAAGGGGAGTAGTTTTCAAAAATCAGTCTCCTGTGGGAGAGTGGAGCAAATGTTCATGCTCAAATAAATGTGCCATCATCCTCAACTATGGTGCAATATTCTTAAACGTTAGTAACATAAGGAGAGATGAATTGTAGGTCTGAACTCTTAGTTTGTTTTACTGTCTGATTCGGTTGGGTTTTAAAGGACTTATCTACATACAGCCTCAGGTTCTAATGCTTTAAAAGATATTTATGGAAGGTATACGGTAGATAGGTCAGCTATCAGGATAAAATTTGATGTTACTTTTTTATTAGTGTGAAAATGCAGGTAAACTGCCTTTGATTTTCTTCTCACAAAATACAACTTGTTACCATCATTTCTCCAAAACTATGCTCTAACAAACATTGAATTTAAATTTAATTATACTTTATTAATCCCCGAAGTCAAATTCAGTTTTGGTACAGGCTGTCCAAAGGGTGTCCGAGGCCTCGCCGCTGTAAAAAGGTGCTGCCCTTAATATAGCAGACGTGCTTTGAAACGATGCCTTTGCTCGTTTCCTGACTGACTTAAAAGGCTGTTGATGCAGCTTACACAGAATCCTAACTGAATCTTTTACTGCTATGCACATAAAAGTGAAAACAAATCCACATCAGCTGCATGTATAGTTAATGTAAACAAGGGCCTTGAAGTGTTCGCGAAACATTCAAAATCATGTAAATGTGTGAAGTGTTTACATCTGAGGCTCACATAAACAGATGAGTTTATCTCACCCTTCAGTTCAAATTATTTATCCAGTATAGCACTAGTATGAGGTAAAACCCACCAGCTGGACCATTGTTTACCCCTGAATCATGAGTCGCCCTATAGTCTTGTTTAATATCTATACTTTGTAAACAATATAAGGTCTTAATAAGTCTAAGACTAAGGAAATTAAACATTACCCCCCGTTTTTTTTTTTTTTAAACATTACCTTTAATCAAATTCCACTAAGCTCTTTCATCAGTCAGTCCATATATAGCACTGAATGATGCTTTGTTTTTATTTTTTAAATTGCTCCAAATACAAACTCTGCTCATTTCTCCTGTTCAACAGTTATAAACAGTATTCAGAGAGTGAAAGTCTGCAGGCGTGAGAAAATGTGGTTGAAAAAATTCTCACTGCGGCTCCCTGAAAATAAATACGGTGCAGGGCAAACGCACATGTCTTAAGTATTTAATATTAGAGGAGCCAAACTCTATTTGAAAAGCAGAACCTAAAACATGTTATTTTAAGTGCTACGTGGCAAAAACTTTGGATCTAATCCAAATTATATTCCTGAGTCAGTATGAGTTCCTTGAATAATAAAGAATCTATAAATAATAAAGAAAAAAATCCCCCCCTATCCTCAGACAGAAGCAGTATTCATTTCAAATCAATGTTGTTAGAAAGTTTTGAATTATTCTAGAAGAAGGCCGAGAGAGACGTTTAAAAAGAATTTTTCAATTTTGCAGCAGCCAGAAGCAACGTGAGTCTTTGTTTAAGAGATAAAGAAATCACCCTGCAAGGAAGAACATATGTTCAGAAATTGACTTTATAAAATCTACTCACCCTGGAACTTTGTGCTTCAGTCCGTTGGTCGATGTTCCAGCTGCCATGTGACCATCTTTATCAATGGCAATCAACCCTTGTGCAAAAACAAGCAAGATAATCAAACAGATGCTTTCTAGTAGTAGCTTAAAAAATTGTATTTAAATGATCATAAAGCTATTAGATGAAGTGGTGCAGAAACAGATGCTGTTTGGAAGGTAATGCTGTAATATTTTTCACAGACAGCTTCCAAGAGAGAGAACAAGGGAAATGAACGCTCCTTGATATCTGAAGCAATGCAGAACACAATTATTTCACCATGTAAAGGTAGAAAGCTGGCTGTGGTCCCCCTACCTATGGTATCATGGGAGTGTATGTTAACGTGCCGGTCTCCATTACACTGTGTTTGCCTTCCCACTGGCCCGTAGGGTCCACACGACTTTAAAGGATCTGGATTGACGTTCTGTTGACAGATGATGGCAGAGATCATTTCTTATCATGCTTTTATCCTGGGACTCATTTATTACAGCAACACACATGAAAAGGGTCCCAAACTGAGAGTTCAACCACTGACACTGAAAACCATTCAGCAGGGTTTTTTTTTTGGAAATGGTTTGGGAGCTAAAGTATAATTAAATATGTCTTTTTTTAGCTGTCAGGTCTCATTTACTGCAACCCAGAGCACCTCCAGATTCACTCAAAGGGATGTTAGGAAATGTCTCAGACAGCACTGAGAGCGGAGAGAAGGTGGATCATTTCAGTTTGATCTGCAGAGAAGTGTGATCAGTTTATTTCTGTTTAATTAATACAGAAGGTACATTCAACCCTGATAAAAACAAGAGTCCAATTTGAGTATTAATGGAAAACATGTCTTTTTAAACTGCAGTCTTACCAAACAGAATTAGGTGTTCTTGATATTTTTTGTATTTAGCCACCTTCAGTCGATACTATGTTTAGCCACATATGGCAAGTTTGCGGCTTCTTTTTTCTAAATAATTTTTGTATATGTGGACTTTGAATAAATCAGTGTTTATTTTGGACAATAATTTTTAACAAAAAAGAAAGAAAAACACAAAAGAAATACATGTACTACTTTGACTGGGCCATTATAAACAAAAACATTGGTTTTGCAGGAAGCTCTCGAGTCATGTGTCATCAGTAAAGCTAAGTTTATTGTTGCTCTAAGTGAGCATCACTGTAAGTGAGCTTCTTACGTGAAAAATCAAACTGACAAGCAAAGTTGGGTTGCACTTGGAAGTCCCCGTCTCTGGCTTTTTATTATGCTCTGGATGACCCAGATTTATCGTTAAAAGTTCAACCACTTGCTAATAGCTTTTCTTTAAAAACTACATTTTCTCATCATATCCGGAGTTATCTGGTTATTGGTTCTAACCCGTTTCCTCTGACTCTTAGTTCTGCCTTTGATATCCGGTTCTACAAACTCTTTTACAGATTGTATATACAACATAAGTCAGTCTGGCTGCCCAGGCCAGTCTATCGTCATCATCATAAATCAACTTTGCTTGTTCATGCTGAGAAAATACCTCCTTACAGCATGATGCTGCCACCAACATGTTTCATGCAGCTTTGCTATGAGGGATGTAATCTTTCACATTTTTGCATCTAGGCCAGAAGGTTCAATTTTGGTCTTATTTGACTTGCACAGCTTCTTGCACATGTTTACTTTACCACTTTGTGCTGCTCCATCATATAAATCCCAATAGTAAGCTTTATGCAAAGCTTAACATTGGCCTTTTATTTTATGATTAATATATCAATGCATCATTTTAGGTTAATTAAAAAGAAATCAGACTTTCACATTCAACAGTTTAGTGCTTTCATTCATTTTCCTTTCTATACTTTTGACATTTCCATCCATTCAGCCTCTGACGAGAGGTTTTCTGCACTGCAGATTTTTTTCCCCCAATAATAGCTCTACAAACTTTACAGCCACAAGTTCTCTCTCCTAAAAGTATGAATAGAGAGAATTTGATCAATGGAACACTGGATGATCTCTGGATACGTAACGCCTCCCTGATTCTATAGATGTTGTGACATTGTTGTGGAAATGAAGAGGATTCTTTTGAAGAGAAGCAACAGCTTGGTGCTGTAGGGCATCACCTTAACCACAAAAGCTGACTTTTTTTTTTTGGGAGGTACTTTAGTATGCCTGTCAATTTTCCCTTTTGAAATCAATCTTTTAGAAGCAATATGCCTGTGGCAGAGACAAGCCAGGGAAAACAGACTCACACACATGCACTTACCTTTCGATAATTAGGTTGGCAGTTCCCCTTGAGCCACTGAGTGAAAACATTCAAAGATTTGTTGGTAGTAAGGTCTTCTGCAACAAAGCCCATGTTCTCAGCGAACACAGAGGCTACAAAGAGAGGAAACGCTCAGGTCAAGTTGCACATTTGAGACCGCTCTGACCTTAGGACACGACTTGAAAAGGGTCACAGACAAAAAAAAGGGACTGCAAGCAATTTTAGCTCATTTCAGCATCAGTTCATCTGGTTTTCAGAGAGCTTCTGCTTTGAAAGGTTGTCATCATACAACTTCCTGAGAAATAGCATAGCGGTTCTGATGAATGATTCATCTGACTGATTTCATGACATGCAAACCAAATCATTCACTCTCCAAGATGTACAGTTGTGTTTAAAGTAATGCAAGTGTTGTTTTTTGTCTTTGTGTTTGTTTAATATCTTTAATAAGCTCTATTTAGCAACTTTAAAAGGCATTAAGAACTCTGTTCTACACCATGAGGAAAAACAATGTTCTTAATATTTCTAAAGAAAGTGAGGAGGAAAAGAATATTAGGCACTTTAAATAAATGAACACAAGCATTGTTCTATAAAATAAAGAATGCTTTAGGGATGATTTATCCTCTAAATCTCTAAACCTATACTTGGTCGATTCCATACAACACAGATGACAAACAGTTCTTATGTAACTAACCTGTGAACTGCTATGGGTGATGGGACTACCTTACATGGATGGTTCCTCAGCATTTCTTGGTTTTTCCTTAGAATCAGAAACTTTGATGTCATCTAACATTTTCTGGACCAAGATGTGGTTATATAAAGCTTATTTTAATAATTTCAATTCAATTATACTTTATTGATCGGGAAAAAGGGAAATTCAGTTTAGGAACAACCTGTCCAAGAAGACAAAACACAGACATTATACATGAGGTGGACGCGGTGTCCAAGGCCTTGCTTGCCTCGCTCTCACAATACAGTGTTACTTAGATTTAGTACCCTGCAATATCTCTGTGTTTTTTCTGTGTCTTGGTAGTCCTGGTTTCCATTTCAAAACATTTGATTGTTTTACCAGAATAGTGCACCAATTTTCTGCCCTTCATGTGTGTTCTACTCTTCATTCATTCAAAGTTCCTCTAAAATATGCCTGAACAACCCATTTTACAATGTTGAAGAAATTTAGTTAAAAGAAAAAGTATGGGAAAATAAAATAGCTTTTTTGGTAATAATTTAAATATGTCTATATAGAAAATGTTTGCACAGTTTCCTTGGTTATTTGGGACTCTTCTTTTGCTTGGAAAGCGAGACGTCTTCAGTTTCTCATCAATAATCTCCCAGAACATTTCTCCGCTCATCTTCCTTCAGTTATATAAAGTCTGTCGGTACTATGTGCTGTAATACTCCTGAGAAAGGACAAAAAAGTCACTGCTGCTACTAAAAAAATGTTTGAAAGTTGGGTGGAGTAGAGCCAGGCCACGTGGAGCTGGTGAGATGGAGCATAAGAGTTTGTGTAATTCTTCAGTAATGAAAAGCGGCCAGTTAAAATGTAAACGTTTGATATTGATTTGCACATAGCAGCTGGTTTCTTTGCTTTCTATACCTTTTAAACATTCATTTTCCTTACGTGTTCAATACTAATACCTTGTTCTTTTCCTAATAATTCGACATGTAGACTGATTTGTTTGAAACTTTTTTTGTATGTGTGAATTTCTTGCATTTTGTTTTCAAACGTCTGCTTTGAATTCCATCTCATTTTAAATTTTAAAATGACATTTTCAGTAGAAAACGTTGACAAAGAATTCATACTAATTTGACCAGCTCTATGTAATCTGGTTTGTGATGTTTTACTGCTGCAACTTTGAACCAAACTGTACATTATACTGGAATTAAAAATGCTTCAGTGATAAAGCCTTCAGTTTTCATTCATCACCCTCTTCTCAGCCACTACTTAAATGAAGCTCTTTAAAATCTTTTTTTTTTTTTGCACAACTGGTGCATAATTATGCTCCTCAAGCCCAGGAGACGATATAACCCATGTGTTTTTCACTTACTACTAATGATTGTCATTTCATTTAAAAGCCTATGCAGTGTCTAAAAGGTTTGGGTCCTGATGTAATAAGTGCCTAATTGAGATCATCAATGCAGATTCAAGTGTCCTCTGATGCTGAAAGGGGTTTCTTTTAGACTTTAAAGAAATATACTAAAACAGGCCGTCACATTAAAAGATACAGTTCAAATAAATGAGTCCATTATTCTTGGTTGTATCACCCAGGGTGTATGAACAGCAATACTCACATACCTGACTCTCCCACTAGCATTGTATGTTCAGTGCGCTCCATCACAGCTCTGGCAACTCCAATAGCATTTTTGATTCTTCTCAGGTCTGCCACTGCACCCACCTCCATCGTATTACTACTCAGAGAGCACACAGATAAGAAACACTCCTCTTGGTTTACTGCAGCCAAATATCATCCCTGAGTAACATATCTCTGTTATTAATCATAGTTGGGGAGGATTACAAAGATCATGTTTCATGTTTAACAAAAAGAAAAAAGGGCTTATATCTGAAGAGTTTGCATAGATTTATTTATTTTTTTCTTACAGATCTTGTACTTAACATTTGACTGGATGGTCATGGAGGTGTTTGTTTAGAGCTGTGCTCTTATGAATGTAGATTGTGTCTGCTGGTGGTTATTGGATTTCTTCTGCTTGTGTATTGAATTGAGTAGAAAAGGATATTCTCTCCCCATAACACTGTATAGCAATTTGAATGCACTTCTCAAATACACATGGAAAACTGCAGTCCTCTTAGAACAACAAACAAAACTTGTTGTTTTTTTGTTTACCTCTTGCTCCTGTCTCAGCAACTGTGCTGGTGTGGGGATGGGCTAGGGGTCTCTAAATGCATTATGGGAATGAGACGGTGTTGTCTTGGCTCCACCCTTCTCACACCTCATTGAAAATATGTAGATAATACTGAGATATTTTCTATATTTATGCTGCTATAGGTTTGGGCTGCTGGAGGACACAGGGACCACTTTTCATCATTCTGCTTAATTCTGTTTCTATTCTCCCATATTTTTTAGTTCCATCGATAACTGTATGTTCTCTCCGCCTTAATTGTCATAGCAGCTTTATTTGGTCTGTTCCTATGACTCGATTCCTGGATTAAAGTATCATCTGGGCTGCTGCCATCGTCCCCTTTCTTTATAGATGTTGGAGTTGGGCCTTTTTTTCCAGGGTCGCCCTGTTTCTTTTACTGTTACTAACTGTATGTGCTGTGTTTCATCCTCTGACATGCGTACTGGCTCAGAGCTCATCTGCCTGACTGTTTCTTGGACAGGACCTCCCATCAAGCTAGTTAATAGTTAACTTTTGTATATCTGCTTCTCTTTGAAAGCTTCTATCTCCCTGAACCCCAGTCGGCCACAGCAGAGTGCCGCTAACACGGAGCCTGATTCTGCTGGAGTTATCTTCCAGTTAAAAAAAAAAAAAAGAGTGTTTCCTCTCCACTGTCGCTACATCTGTGCTCGGTATGAGGTCAAAGACAAAGTGCAAGCATAAATCGCCACAGCTAATCCAGAGGGACTCTGTCTTGCAAGCCAGTGACTCGACGCAATCAACTGATTTTCATTGATAGAGACCTTTAACCAGTCTGACTGTATTGTCCATGTAAAGGGCCTTGAGATTACGCCTAAAAAAATAAACTGAATTGAATTGCATTGAAATAGAATTATCTGTGTTGCTGCTCAGAGGTCAAGCCATGTCCCAGAGTAGGAGTACAGCACACATTGCTACACAACTAGGAGCAGAAAACACAGCTGTTTCCAACATTTTCAAATCCTCTTCATGTCATCCAGGTATACGTCCTGGACAGTAGGAGCTGTCAGTCATCCACTACATAGTTAAATTTGTCCAGGTGCGCATCGAAATCAGGCCCCACAGAAGGGGTGTGGCTGCTAAAAGCAGGAGGTTACAAACACTTCATGTAGAAACCAGGCTTTAACCTCTCAAATACTAACTCACCAGGTGGGTGCTAACATTCGTCCCTCCCTTGAACACTTCTTTTGGGGTGAGTAGTAAGAGAGATTGGGTCTCAGGCTTGGCCTGCGTGGCTAGAGATGGCAGCATGGCAGGCTGGTTGGCTTGGGGCCGTGCCCCCTGTGCCTCACTAACCACTAACCTTTTTGCAGGGCATATGGCCTCCCCCTTGGATGATATCTTGTCTGTCTGCCTCAGGCTGCTGCAGTCTTCAAGAGTCAATTCTACCTGTTTTTTTGCTCTTTCTAGGGTGCTCTGTGTTACACACCTTCCACTGTTCTTGCCACTCTCCCCAGTGTGCAAGTGAGAAAACCAACTCACATACATCCACAGAACACACCCCCGCTTATTTCTATAAGAACACACACAAACACACAAGTCTAGTAGATGTCTGAAGGTGATTCATACATCTGTGTGGCCCGTCTACTTTGATGCTGTATCAAGCCTTGATTTAATAAAATCAATCGCACAATTAGGATTTGGTCTTAAGATGTACTTTTGGTTGCGTAAATGTTATGTCACATGTAGGCAACCAGCTTCTCTATATGGTATGCCTGAAATGCCACAACAGGACGGGTGAAAAAGTATATAACTGTAACGAAAAAGGGTAACATTTCAGGCAAAATGAAAGCAGGCGTATTCACTAAAGAAATAGTAAACAGCTTGCTACTTATCTTTTGTTGTAAGCTGACATTTACTTCTCATTATAACTTCTGAGCCTGTAAATGTTAGTATTTAAGGAACTCATAATTGGAACGCTTTCAGATCATAATGAGACTCTTAATTAGGATTTCCTTGCAGATGGCTTGAAAGAAAGGTCAGCCAGTTAAGTGTGTAAATGTTAAAGATACACAGAAAGAAGCAGTGCAATTTGCAAAAACTAAATAAATAAAGGAATAAGAAAAGTTAAATGTTGATGGCTGCATGTAACTTATTAGCATGTTAAGATCTGAATCATATAAACACAGGTTCTGATTTTCAGCATCTTTACAAACTGATCTCTGTTGATGTTAATAGATTCCCACCTCAGATCAGATCATATGGAAGCATAATGTTTGAAAACAAAGCTGCATTGAGCTAGTTATGCTTTTAATGTCTTGTCATGTTGTGCAAATGGCAGCTACTTATAAATAATAAACCAGTTACATACTGCTGACAGATACTGATACATGATACCTATGATGCCAATCTTGACTTGTAAATCTGGTTTCTTTCCAAATGATTTTACCAACATAGTGTCTGTTCATTACCCGTTCATGATCAAGGCATCCAGCGTGGTTTCTCCGGTCTCATCCGGGCTGCCGCCAAAGCCCACAGTGCCATCACACTGCTCTATTTCACAGCGGGCACAGCCTTTCTCCACTGCATCCAACACTAAGCCGCTGGACTGCAGGGCATCCCATGCTGCACATAAAAACAACCAATCAGCATGTAGGCTCACAAATCGGTTTAAGGGTAAACTGTCAGAGACTGTCTAGGATACCTTAAACAATGTGAGAAAAACAAGCGGCAGATACTCTGAGATAAAGGTTATCCATCCATATTAAAATAAATGATTAGAAACTAATTTACAAGTTGCCTTTGAAACAGTAACTGATTTCAGATCAAATACAGTAAATATATGTTTACTGTTTTGGAAATCTTAAAGTGAAATATAAATATTAGGGGTGGGCTTTTATCGTATCGTTTAACGTAATCATGATAAGTTGCCAGTCATGATAAGAATTATACTAATTTTGATTTATTATCTAACGATAAATTAGAATACTAATTATTTCTAATAATAATTAGAAACTTCAGGCCCAGAGTCAATTAATAGAACATTTATTTGTACTTTTATTGCTCTTTTTCTCTTACTTTTCTTTTCCACTGAAGCATTGATGAATTTGAAGAACATGATTAAAGGCGGATATTACCAGACTTATAGTGATATAAATCATACTTCTTTTTGTAACTGTTGTTCTGAAGAAGCTGAAAATAAATGTGTATATTCTTTAAGAATATCATTTGTGGTTTTGGAGCTATGATGGTTGGAAGCAGTCATGTCAGATGTCATGTTTTTTTTTTTTAAATCGTAACTTTTATCGCTATCACGATTATATCACCAAATATCGTGAGAAGGTTTTAAGAGCATGTTGCCCAGCCCTAGTAAATACACAACGGAAAAATAATCATGGCAAGTCAGACTGCAATTGTTTTATTTTTTGGATTGAAGAGTAATTTAGGAAATGCTCGAAGCTAACTACCTTAGTAACCTAACCCTGCATCCTTATCTGCAACCTATATGTGTGCTTTGGTCTTCATTTTTACATCTGAGCTCTTTCTTTTTTTTTAAATACAAAATCAGTCTGTGCAATTAGTTCTGCTGGATAAGTACAAATAAACTCCAGTATTCAGAGTTTTACCTGTAAAAGAAGTATTTTTTTTCTTCCATTTTATGAATGGGTGCATTTTTGAGTTGGTCTTTTGCAAAATTACCTCAAAAAACTTTAAACATTGCTGTAAAATTAAAAACGTCAGAAACTTAAGGAGGGAGTTTTTAAGACGCTGCATTTGGCAAAAATAAAATGTGTTCTGAGCCAAAACTGGTTGGCTTTGCATGATCTCCAAGATGACCAATGCAAAGGCTTCCTGTTAAACAGGGGGCTCACAGCATTTGGTCACTGATCCCCTAAGAGCCCCAGAGGGATCATCACACCAACTGCAGCCACCATCTTCCCAATAAAATGCTCTGGTTATATCAGAGTTCAACTTTTATTTTATCTTTTAATCCAAACCTAAATAAGACTTTTTTTAGCGGAGATTTTACTCCTAATGCCAGTCACTACTATGATCCTCCAATGGAAAAGATTTGCTTGGGTAAATTAACATTTGAGGTTTACATCGTTAAATACTCACCAACAAAATTTTTCAAGGTACATTTTTCAATTTAATTTCCTCTGCATGAAAAAGGAAACAGCTGACAGCTTGCAGATGTATTAACCAGGACTCCATCTATCCAGGAGTGAGACTCTCAGGTGAATTTAAATCATCGACAGGCCTGAGCCGATGCTTAAGATGTTTTGAATATTATTTCTGTCATTTTTTGCGCTGAGCTGTGCACCCATCAGAAAGCTACTTGATGGATAAGTCACAAGCCACATCGAAATATTTTCAGTTTCAATTTGAACATGTCCAATGTATCACCCTGAAGGAAATCAAAGAGAGTGGGGGGCAGGCCTGCAGGCAGCAGCTATGGAACCTTGTGGATTCAGCCTATTTCATAGTCTCATCTAAGACTCGGCTGGTCATTCATACGGATAAGCTTCGGCTAAGTCGCAAGTATACAAGAAAAAAAAAAAATTAATGGTGTGAATAAAGGAACGTGAAAATACAGGTTATGAATGGACCAGAGCCTGAACCTAACCACACATTCACTCTGCAGAGAAATGCATACACTCATTTCACTCCTATCATGTTAAAAAAAAAATATTTCAAGGGATTCATTTATCAGTTATTAATACGTTTGGAGGCTAAAAATGAAAACGGGAATACTGCCAGAGCTGCAGTATTTGCATATTGCGTTACACCTGCAGTTTTTTTAATCATTTGGTCCGCAAGATGGAAAAAAAAGCACATTTCTTTAGCTAACGAATAGTAATGGATTTTACGCACTTACAGGAATGTTATCATTCATAATTTCTCACAACTCGGGGTAACATTTTAACCTGCCATCATTAACAGCAAACCGTATATAAGACACATCTATTTAAGCAGGTCACTCAGTCAGCTAATCAACTATGACTGTTTGTAGATTAAAAGTCTGTCAGGCAGCAAAAGTATTAATACTGTTCAGTTGACATATTTAGTGCAAATCTAAATACTCTAATCTAGCTGTTTTACTTCTACATAACAAAGATGTTTAGCACTTTTACCAACTGAAAAAGGAACATATCTAAATTGAACAGAGTAAAATGTAAAACCGTTTGGCTGCAGTTTTTTTTTTTTTCTTCCCAGACCCATCAAGATTTTTCTTTATCTATTTGCTTCCTTTCAGCACTATTCATAAACATGATCACATTAAAGGTGTTCTATTAAAAGGATGCATGGATCAATCTGTTGTCACATGCTTCAGCACAGACTGAAATAATGGATCAGCTTCTTTTCCAGCAACTTACATCTGAATGAGAACAAGTTGACGAAAAGCTGTGAAGGAGGAGTTTAGCTTATACATAAACTGAAAAGAAATTTTTTGTGAGCTTGACATACATTTATAAAAAGAAATGATCGGACCAATAATTATTGTAATTACATTTAGGTGTTGTGTAGCATGGATTTCATCAGGCTTAAAATACACTAATGTATGTCTAATTCTGCAGCATAGTACCATGCACACTACTAATCTATTTACTATGTGCTTAAATAAGGTAACAATACACGGTTTGTTCTTTCTCACATTTTTCTTTAGGGGAATTTTTTCTTTATTTAATCTCAGTTATTTCTCATTTTAAATTTCAAATCAATATACATATTGTTGTTGGCAAAATAATCCACATCTTTATAAAAAAGAATTTGTTTGTATAAAAACCAATAACGCATGTTTTGCAAATTGCAAACATATCTTATAGGTTTATGAATCAAATTTGCCACTCACAACAAAGGGGAAAGGTTTTTTTCGTTTTTACAAAAAAACATGAGAGCCCAATTTGCTGTGGGGTTTAATAATGCCTTAACTCCACCTCCTTCACTTAGCGCGCCGCTACATGCACCGGCATACTAATGGTGCGGACATCTTTAAATATCTTTTTTTTTGTTTTTACTAGGATTTACATGTAAACACAAAAGAGAAAAGAAAAACCTACCTGCAGCCGTTGCACTTTTAAATGGCCATGTGTTGATGACAAGCGGTAAGGATGTCCGTCCAAGCTGAAAACATGAAATTAAAAAGAAAAACTGTAGTGAAACGTCCATTTTGCTCATGGATATTAAAGCACCAGGGTCTGTTTACATCGTTGCTGTCAAGATTGTGCGTGACAGAAAACTAAAACTAGGGGAAGGGCTTTAAAGAGAGGTCGCTTTAAAATAAATAATATTCTCGAGACTTTCAGGAAACAGCATTTCAACTTCCTTATTGTGTCACATGCCAAGGGAGGGAGGGGGTTCCTCCTTAAAGAGACAGGACACAACTTTCGCTTGTTAAGGAACAAAACACTTTTGGGAAAGGATATGTTTTATATGTTATCTTATAATTATGACTTAGGTATTTCATAATTATGAGATTCTATCTCAGTATTATTAGGTAATTTCTCACAATTATGCAGAATCTTATAAGATTTTCCTTTTAGTTTGCGGTAATGGGCTTCAATAGAACGGAGTTAGCTTACATGAAAAATGAGAGAATGCAATTGACAGTGTTAAACAGTTTTAAACCCAGATTTGAACATTAATTGAACATTATTCTATTCTATCCTATTCTATTCTATTTTATTCTATTTTATTCTATTCTAATTGTATGGTATTATTCTTGTCGAATTCAATTTCTAAGTGTTCCCTCTTCTCTGATCACTACAATAAGTGTGTACCCAAACATTGTGCTAAAGAGCAACATTTCGTGAGCATGTTTTTTACTCAAGAAAGAGGAAAAAGTAACATCTGATATTAAGAATTATGTCATAAACACAGACTAAAATGTAAAGTTATGTGAAAATTCTGACATTTTAAAGACTACTATGAAATAATAATAATAATTATTAAAATAATACAAAAATGTATGTAGTGTAAATGAAAAGTAATGATTCCAGGCTGAAGAAACACTTTTCCAGACAATATTTTTATCAGAAAAGTTATGAAACCAGTATTTTCCATTGATAATATTGACTTCTTACTGTTTGTTAGGTTGATCTCAAAATATCATGATAGGTTCAAGTTAGCTTGTGTACAGAAGAAGTCTTCATTTTGGTGTTGTCTTGACTTATAGATTGACTGTGTGTCTTTGGATCGCTTTATTTTAAAAAAGCTTTTTCATTTCTATTACTATCTGTTATTTTGTTTATATTTTCACAAAAAAGGAACCCCAAAATAAATAATGGCTCAGTTTGTTCTAGAATCACAACAAATACTTATAAATACATGCAAAATAAAAAAATAATATTTTCAAAGTGTATTTAAAACACATCACCTCTTCACACGTTTCCCCACATTCATAAAATTCAGCTTCATTTGGACACAGACTTGCTCTCATGTTAACCTACTGCAGAAATACCATCCACATGTTACAGGTGTGCAATCAGGATTTCCTTTTGACTCGCTTCAGAAGGCTTGCTCATTATTTACACCAGTATGCTCCAAGCTGAGCACTTAAAGGGTGCAAAGGGAAACCTTGCTGTACTGCTGGCAGATCTGGATCTTGGTGACTCCTCTCAAGGGTTTAATTTACATTGGAGACAGAAGGAAACCCAAGTAATTATTTGCTCTATGTTCTTTTGTAGATTTAAGGGGGGTTGTTTGTTCTCTGCAAATGTCAGAAAGTTGAATAAATGCCTCATGTTGTTTGCTGTTGCACAGATCATTTTTAGATTTTCGTCTTGCTGTGGATGTTGCTTAAATTACACTCAGTTTGTTTATCAATGTGTATCATTTCTTACAGCTGCTTCTAGGATCCATTCATTCAGATGTGAGTTGTATCAGAAGAGCAAAGGGTTTTTTTATTTGACCAAGGAAAAAGGGTTTCTTTTTCTAGAAGAAAAAAGAGAAAATAATAAAAGGCCTTTAAGTTTTTTTTCTAAAAAAAAACAATAACAAAACAGAATTCGGGATTTTACCAAGGACACTAGACTTTGACTTAGGACTGCGGTGCATATCTGAAAGCTAAAGGAGACTGATACACCTAAATATTCAAAGGATGAAAGTAGAAGAAACTTTGGAATTACTGTCATTGGAGAGTACTTGAAGACATAATGGAACACCAGAGGTAATTTAAGGTTCTGTGAGATTGTCCTTGTCCTTAGTGAGGGTTAAGAAGGCCTCAGATTGCCTTGACAGCATAATGATTGGAGTCTGAAGAAGTGTCCTGGGTCATTTGGTCTGATGGCTCCAGATGTTCCCTGCCCCATAATGATGCAGTTTATAATACTTAATGCCACTCTCTAAACTAATAGAAGCAGTGTTATCATCCAAGCTACCTTTTTTTTACTTCATTGTAGTTTGCTTAGTTTTTGTTTGTTTACTGAGCGTCAGTATGAGCACTTCTCTGCCTTCTTCTGTGAACACCCCCCCCTCTGGACAAACCATGCAACTCTGAGAGGATAATGTTTTTTTGATTTCCCCAGTGCTTTTAACACAATTCAGCGTTCACAATCACTATGTGAGAAACTCCAGAAAATAAAGGTGGTTGCCCCCACAACTGCCTGGATTATTGACTAACTGACAGACAGATCACAGTTTGTAAGAAAGAAGAGTTGTATTTGAGGAGGTGGTCGGTAGGATGGCTGCACTACAGGGAACTTGAAACTCAGCACTTCTTTTTCCACTTTACAACTCAAACTTTCGGGAAAACTCACAGCAGCCCATCAGCAGAAATATTAAGCTGTAATTTATATATAAATGCATGTGGCACAGCTTTCAAATAATCATCTCATGTAAAAAAATAGAAGATAGTCAAAACAGATCATTTTGGAAATTGAGAGAAGATCAAGGGTGATGAACACCGCAGTGCTCTGCAGATCTATGGCTCTAAACCTTTTCATAGTGTCTCATATTACAAACAAAGAATTCATTGTATTTTATCCTTACTATTTCACAGACCAACAAAAAGTAGTTTATAATTGTTGAATGGAGGGAAAATATCTTTTTTCCCTTGTTTGTTTGTTTTTGCCTTATAAGCCATATTGTCATGATGTTTAATTAAGAAATATTTATATGCCACTCTGTGTCGGTATAGCATATAGAATTGTTGTAAATTAGACTAGTTTTGGTTGTAGCTGGACATTTTGAAACATTTTATATAATTCCCAATGCATATACACTTTGGGAAAAGTAAAAAGGACATCAGATCACTTCTGATACACAATTGTTCACCTACTTACTCAACAGAAAGGTCTAGTAGGGCAATTTTTATAAAACATGACAGAGAGGACTTCCCATTCCAATCTGTGGTACATGGTGCATTTATCTTTTTAGCCATATATTGGTGCTTCCACATCAAGGGCAAAGATGAGAAAAACCTTAAAAAAATGATGAAAAGGATGGGTTGGGGACTGTGCTTGAATCTTTAGGGCTTTGAAAGAAAATAGTTAGACAAGATGTTCAGCATGATAGACTGCAGTACACACCCTCCACAGCATACTGATTAAGCAACGAAGTGTCTTTACTGTGAGTTTTATTTATTTTTTTGCAACTAGAGCCCAACTAAAGGTTATTCCTGCCTACTGAAGCAATGCTTTACACCACTGTACCCACCAGTGACTCTTTAGATGAAACAATGATTTGCCGTTTCACATGCTGTTATTTTTTTCCCTTTTTCGTCCAATAGAAAATACACCATTCTAAACTAAAACAGGAGCATAATCATTTCCCTTTTGAGTTTGACAGTGTTTTTTTGTTTCAGGTCTATTTAGCCGTAACTAATTTGACATTTCAAGGCCACATGTTTACTGACTCTGCAAGGGGAAACTACATTCCATAGTGGTATTTTTGATACCAGTACGAAATGTCTTTATTTTTAGCTGCAGTCCAGCTAATGAGGAAGAGATTCTCTTGAGTAAACAAATATAGCTGACCAATAGGATTACTAGTTCCTTTGGTAGTAGACAGTAAAATTTAGCAGAAACATTTGCATAATGCAGAATCAATAGCTCTTTAAAATCAGGAGCCTTAATCCAGGGGTTCTTCTAAGATTTTAATATCTTTTATGACTGTAGACACATTTACAATATCCTTTATGATTGTAGACACATTTACAGGTCTTTTGTTTATTCTTTACTCAGGTCATTATAATTGTTCTCGTTTTCAGTGGTAATAAGGATGTCCTTAAACATCTTATGGAGAAGTGGCTGGATTGCGGATAGCTGAGGGTGTGGCTTGGACCACCCTGAATATAGCGGGCTGTGTGGAGACGAATGTTCTGTAGCAGTGGTTTGCAGATAACCACTTCAAGCAGATCCTTAGGAAACAACTATGCCAGTGCTTTCTCTTGCATAGAAAAAAAGGCTCTGAAAATGTATATCTAAAAGTACACTGCCAACATATAAACCTTAAATGGAGAGACTGAGACATCAGGAGTTGAGACAAGTTCTGCCCCTTTCAAGTCTTTCTCAAACTTGGAAGACTCTTTTTAAGACTCTACTTCATCAGTGTCCTTGAGACAAGACGCACAATTTTATATCATTGTCTATATTTTCTTGTCACAAACAGATCACGGCATTAGGTACTTCTGTGATGGATGGGAATGTGGTGACTGAGGAATACCCAGAAGTGAAGTGAACTCATTATGTCAAAACTTATTTGGACATATATGAGACTTGAAATACATTTGATTATCCTGTTGGAGAAAGCCGGCAAGGAGATGGATATACCGTTGTCAAGAAAGAATCACTACAAATCTAGCATTTAAGTACTAAGAGGTGTAAAGTGTGCCAAAACGAATGTTGCCAACATCATTACATCATTACCACCAGCTTGAAATATTGAAACAGGGTCTATCCTTCCTTCCTCTTAATGTCGCAGCCAAAATGGAGACTCATCTGGTAGGGCAATGTTTTTTTAAATGTCTGTTACTGTCCAGTTTTCTGACCATAGCTGATTTAAATGAGACCTAAGGCGGTCTTCTGCTGCTGAAACCCATCCACTAATTTCCGTGTGTTCAGAGAAGGTATTTTAACCATGTTATTATTTGAGCTAATGTTGCCTATTTAACACCCTTTGGCACTGATAAGCATGTCAGGTTAAAAGATAGTCATATCAACCTTCTCCCCCACCTTCTTTTGCTTCATTTCCATCTTAGCAGGTTGTTATCGGCTTCTCTAAGTTCAGAGCTTCGTGCCGGTGGTTAAATAGCATTGTGCTTCACAGGGCACTGAATAGTTGCACTTGTCTCAGTTTTCCATAAAATGCAAAGATGAAGTATTTTGTTAAACTAGAGAAAAAGGGATATTTTAATGTCTATGCCCTGCTTAAAAGGTCCCTTATTCACAGCTGTTAAGCTTATTGCTTTTCAGAAAAGGTCAAACAATTGTTTCAGCCAAACTTTTACTTTCTTTTCTTGATTCTGTATGGCAAAGCAAAGGCTTCATGCTTCACATCGTACTTGGTACCTATGGAGACAAAAAAGCCCAACCTTAATGCTCTGGGTTTTTCTCCTAAGATGCTCACGAAGCTAAGTTTCCTTTCGAGAAGAATTTTGGCACAAAGTTATTAGTTATTTGTCATCCCGAGTCACTTGAGCATATATCCCAAATTTCCATTAGTCCTTATTTTTCATCTGCTTCAATTTACCTCCCGGTAGGAGGCAGCCGATTGTGACAGAAAGAAGGAAACAGGCCGAGGTGAAAAGTTTGGCTTACTCTCCAAATTATGCCATATGGTACTGTCTTGACATTACATATCTCATGCTGGGATTTCCTTTCAAGTTCCAGGAATAACATATTTTGGCAGATGAGGCAAAGTGTCCCTTTGAACAAAAAAAAGGGGGAGGAAACTTGATAAAATTGGAGCCTCTGATTTTCTACCAAACAAGAACAAAGCATGAGCCATGGTGGAAAACTAACAATATAGTCTAACCTTGAAACGTGGACGCTAACAGCATGCTCCCTCTTACATTATTCATATATATAAAAATACAATTTTTACTAATATTTTATTCATTGGTTTTCCTTTAACAATAGGAAGTCCTAGTGTGATTTGACAGATATCTGATGGAAAAAAAAATGGATGAGAGGAACAGAGAGTATTGCTTTCACCTATGTTATTGATCCAAATTAAAGAACAGCACATAAAAGAAACTCTGGTTAATAATAACTTCATCAATCACAATGTCCTCTGAGGTTGTTTTTTTAAAACCTGTCAGAAGTTCCTGAGGGTAGAAATAGTGTTAGTATAAGTGACTGTGAAGGTACCTGAACAAACAGCATATGGATAAACAGAGAACAGAAGCATTAATCCCCAATGGACAGAAGCTGTTCTCTAAGCAACATCCCTGATGAGTGTCCTTGCAGTTTATACATGAGCAAAGTTTGACACCCATATCACGTGTCTTGGTCATACTTACATTTTAGCAATCCTTTAATATATATATTTTTTTTTTTTAAAAACTAAATCAATCCTCTAAAAATTTAAATGTATTTGTAGAGGTGTGGCCAAGTCAATATCTCTTTAGTCACTAGTGAGTCAAGTCTTTTTGGTTAGGTCATAAGATTTGCAAGTCTCAAGTCATAAGTCAATATGGTTTCTATTCCTATTAAAAGTGCTGTGGTCATCGTAATTTCCCACATCTTCATGGGGTACATTAACATTTACTGTTTAATCCACATTTTATATAGCATATTTAAGGATCAACAGCAAATGGGATTCCAATGTTCTGTGAGTGCCACAAGTTGTCAGATAAGCATAAACATAATAGATACAGAAAAAAAGTTAATGCCTCTCAGTGTCACTCTCAGTTTCAAGCATCTGACATGCTGAGGTGAGTGAGGATTCTTCTTAGTGTATCATGACACTAAGTATTTTTTTCATGGGTGAATATCCTAGTTAAAGCTGTATTGACACATTTCTTCACATTTGCTCTATTAGTAGTGCAGAAATCATGAAGTGTGAAAAACTTTGGAGCTGATGAAGGAATATTTACAATATGCCTTAAAATATACGGTCAACCTTGCGTATGCTACACTGCCTAGTTAAGAAATATCGATTTTATTCTATTTTATTGGTCTGGTTACCCTCTAAAAGGCAGATAAGTTAAACTACAATGGGGTATAGAAATCAAAAATATATGAGTTAATATGACATTTAATTCCCCTTTAGGATAAATCAAGTATTTTTGAATTACATTGAATTGAAATTGTATAATAATAACAAGTGATTTAGGTGGTTTTCTCCTTTAGTTATTTATGTAAAACATGTTAACAACGGTGCATACACTATTTCTACAGCCATCATAGGTAACGCTAAAAGACCAATACCTGTCATCAACATAAATTTCCTTCCTTTTTTCACAGGTTTCTAAATATCTGATTCGTCTACTTCCCTTTTTAATTAAACTTTCTTCTTTCGTTTCAAAATCAGATGGTTCAAAGATCAATCAAAATACCTGCCTTTGTAACCCAGTCGCCAATCTTGTGAAGGCTCTGACAGGTATTTTGAAGCATACTTTGAGTTTTTCAAAGACAATTAATAGGGTAAAATGCCAAATGGCTAAGCTATGATGCCAGCTGTCAGACTCAAGAACCGGTTAAAAAGAGAAAAAACTCTTGGTCTGGCACAGGTTGGACTAACTCTTGGAACAGATCTGTCTTCAGAGAGGACACAACTTAAGTCTCTTCGCTAACATCAGTAGAGTTCTCCTATACCTGAAAAGTTTTATCCTCTTTTATGAAGTTACAAAGAAGGAGAAAAAAGGCAAGTGGTTATTCCAATGTTTTTCCTTGGAAGCATAGCCAAGGAACCCTAATTAGCCAGGAAAAGGCTAGATTTCAGCCTCTTTGTCATGTTCTTTACTCAACGTGCATTAAATTATTTTGGCAATTAATTTAACTTTTTTGAAATATTTATATTAGAAACCATATACTTGAAGAAATTTGGAAAATGGTTTCAAAATAACAATAACAATGTTTGATTCCTGGTTTAATTTTTGAGGATCTTGCTGTCTTAGATTAATAAATGCAATTTTCTGGATGACTGCATAAAATCAACGCTGACCTTTGAAATATAGGATATCTACATTTTACTGTAGTGTGCTTATGCTAGAATTATTAAGATCTACTATCCTTTTGAAGAAAAACCCTCTTGCAATCAAAATATATCTGTTTGTATAAGGATGGAAACTTTCACACTATTATAGAAATAGTCTATTGAAGGTATGGCCTAGATTTACACCAGGACATTGCTAGAACTGGTGCCTTGAGAGGATATCTGATTTTTGTTGGAGCTATAAAAATAAAAATACATTTAATTAGACTAAATGAGATGTGAGCAGACATACATGAGTAAACTGTTAACTTATTAATTTAGTCACAGTTTTAGTTTTAAGGAATAGACTGAACAAAATGTATTAAGTTGTTTTAGTTAAAGCTAAAAGCAAATCCTTATGGTATTAAAGTTAATAAATAGGAGCTTATATGTTAGAGTTATTGTGTAATGCCAATGGAAAACCAATAGAAAATTGCAGCACAAAGTCAACTATTTCCTCCTTTTTCAATGTGTTTATATCGCATGAAGGCATAAAACGTTTGTTTCTCATTTAATATAAAGAGAATAAACAAAAAAAAAAAAAAATCAAACAGAAACTCTTCTGAAATGTTGACGTGAAAGGGAAATCCATCCTGCTCTTGTTAGGTCTAGCAGAGGCTGGCTTTATTATTATTCAGGTGTTGTCAGAAAGCCTTAAGATAAATCACATAAATGCCTGCATTGCAGTTTTTGATGCCCAATCTCTGCCGTCAGTGCTCTTACCCTATAGGGAGATTTACATACTATGCACACATGCTAAGAAGAGCCAATGTCATTCAATAACAAGACCTCATTTTAGCCCAGTGATTGCATAAACCATTTTTTAACTTCCGTTATGTCAGCTCTTCAGATCACATTCCTAAATCTGCAAAGTCAGTCAGGCATCTACATCGGCTGCACGAGCTTATATATAGCTCTATTATTTGTGACTGAATGTTTGAGACCCCTGCAAAGTTTCATTTCAGAGTATTCTGTGCTATTTTGTCTTCTTATTTTATTTTTTTGTTAAAGCTGGCTGAACAGACTGTCAGACATGCAGGATTAAAGATGAATCTATGCATGGACCTCTAATGACTTAGATTTTTAAGCAGGAGCAGAATGGTGGCAAGCTAGACGTCATTTGTGCAGGGCTGCTGCTCCATGTGGAGAAGAGACAAGTTTCATACAGGACAATGCCCCACAATGTGGGCTGCGTAATGGTTTGTTGTCATGGCTTGCGGTCAGACAACTATTTACTGGAATTGCAAGCACACAGCTCATTTTCTTCAGCAACAAAAGAAGTCCAAGTTCAGAAAGAAAGACAAAAGGTCATTACAGAGAAAAGAAATAGAAACAACTGCTCTCTGAATAGGTTTAACATTTCCAAGCATTCCTTTTTTTTCATCTACTCTAAGTGTTTTTGCTAAGTGATGTTACCTATTGGATACTTTTTATTACTCCCAGTAGGGGCCTGAGTCAAAAGAGAGGTTGGCATTTCCAACCTGTTCTGTAGGTCTAACACAGATGGTGATTTCACAGGGTACTGCTAATAGGGTGGACTTTAATCGAGCACATTGAGTACATTTGTTAGCTTTGATCAAAAATGTGACTTTAACACCTGTCATTTGTTTTTTCAGTGCTTATAATGAACTTACACCAATTGACCAGTTGGTTGCATATGATAGAGTAACACTATAGAGCAGAAGACGGGAACTTGATAAGCAGGTTTGGAAACCACTGCTCCAAAACCCAAAAAAGTGGTTTATATCCAAGTTTCCCTTTAAGCAAACAATAAATACAAGTAAATAGGGGTTAAATCTCCTGAAGTGACAACTATTTATAAAAGGGTTAAGTTAACATATTTCTTTCTCTGACATAATTTTCAACATTTTCTCCTTACTTTCTGTTTTTGTTGTTGCCATTTCTATCCCCTACAAGTAGAGGGATGCTTATGAACAAGCCACCAACTTATTATTAGTCTTTCAGAATATAAGCTACTCTTTTCTCTTTGAATCAACAATATAAACATAAATAGCTTATTTGCTTATGTTACAGTTTAGTATTTGATAAAGTATAACGTGTCTTCCTTTCTTTGCTTTGTTTTAGTTTTCTGATTAATAATACAATAAGGTGTTGCATTTTTGTTCTACATTACAAGACGACAACTGGAAAGCGAGCATTTCTTTTATTTATTTCTCTTTTTCCCATATATAACAGTTTCCTCCTCAGGAGTTAATTTCAGTAAGACTAAGGAGAGATGTACGTCAATGAAAAACATTGAATTCAGTCTTTAAGTGAGACTCTCTAGAATAAAACCTTTCAGAGAAACATCTGGGACCAGGCTTCCTAATTCTGTTACATTGACTTCAGCTGTTGTTTCCATTTATTGAAATCACTCCTCACTCCCCCTTTCGCTGTCACAAGTGATAGATTTAAACACGCTGGTAAAGGTTTTTAGATGCACTTCGCATACTGCGGGTCCATTAAGGTCACTCAGCTGGGAGGGGAAAAAGCAGTTAGACAAAGGGAAGAGGCAGAGCGGTGTTCATGAGTAGCTTTAGAGATCCAGCTAAGTCAATCACAATGTAATTGTGCCTGTGTTCCAGAGGATGGGGCTGAAGCATTAACCACACAGTGCTATTGTTCAATCCATTTTTATGACACAGATTAATAAAACTGTAGTCTCACACTTGCATGACACAGCTGAAGATCATTTGGAATCAGATTTCCATCAGGCTACGGTCTACTTGACTACCTACCGAGGCGTGTGAGTTATTTGAACGTTGGTAAAAACACTATAAAAACACGATATAAAAAAGAAAATGGGATGGTTGCAGGGCTATTCCCCTGAAAGAAAGTGTTGTTACACAGCAAACTCTTGGATTTTCCTGCTGCTCCGGATACAACTACTGCATAAACCTGATCCCATAACATCTTCAAATGGTGTTTTAAGAGGGGAGGGAGAGGATGGAGATGTCTTTAGTTGAAAAAATGTCTCGGTAGATGTATCACAAAACCACAGGTATTACTCCAGAGATTGAAAATCCTCTTCATGCATAAAAGAGCAAGAAGAGGCACTTTTTCCAGCTCTGGCAGGGCCACGTCTGTCTTTTCCCTTCTTCTCTACTCCCGGCTGCCTGAAATGTTCTGATAAGACGTGCAAGTGTCTGACGAAAAGTAACCTTAACATGCTGAGGAGGGATTCAAATTGTTTGATGGAGTGACTGATTAACTGTATCTTTTTTTAACTCCCTGGTGTAGTGCTGTGATGGGACAAGCAGCTCTTGAAGCATGGTGCTGTTAGAGATTTTCTGTCATGCCAATCTATGACAGGGGAAAAAAAAAGTCCAGCAGATCCTCAGTAAAAACAAACCATTTTTACAATCAAGCTTCAGATTCAAATACATACGTATAAATGCTATCTCGATAGGTACATATTCTTCTTGCAATTCTATATTTCTATTCACAAGTAAAACCTCCCTATTTAAGGCAGTAAAATATATAATAAATAATACTATTCTTGCAATGTTAGATTTAAATGATCAAAACTAATGGAACTGTGATACACAGATTATCATCTGACCTGTTATCAGGACTTGAAAGGTCCTATGTTCACGTTGTTGGTGCTTTAATTTCCCTCATACAGCAGAACAGTTATCCTCTAAATTATTCATACTCTCAAGAAATTTAGTTTATCTGAAATCTTCTAATTTAACAGTCATATTACCTCTAACTGGAAGGTATACCAGTGGTTTGGAGTAATTGTTCCAGTCATGACTTAAATCTTATTTAGAATGTGGAAGAAACCAAAGATTAGTGTCATAAGAAGGAAGCCTTCAACCTTAAGGACAGGAAGCTCAACACTAAGGATGAATTGTCAATTTCGGCCAGAAACATGCAAAAAGCTGCTAAAACTGTCATGATCCGTCTGTCTCTGTGTTTGAGTTTCTGTTCTCTGTGCTCCCTGTGTCCCCTGATTGCTCCCAGGTGTGTCTTGTTCCCCTGATTGCTCCCCTGTGTATTT
>JAUZNJ010035380.1:0-12290 GCA_034780135.1 Jordanella pulchra
CACTTTGGAACGACCTTAATATTGTATCATGTTTTTGATCTGAGTTTGTTTTACAGCATGAAATGTCTGAATGAGTGTTCATCCAAGACTGGTGATTCCATACTTTTTGCCAGGGGTTGTATGTGGAGCACTGTTTTTTGACTAATTTGTAATCCAAATATGTATTTTTTTGTATATATGCATGGTACTGTTAACGTTACACAATTATATCACAAACAGCAATAAATAAGCTAAATATTTCACACATATTTTGTAGAGAGCACGTCTCTGCTGCAAAATGACACCTAATGAATCAAAGTTAGACAGTTTTTCATACACGTATGAACATGAAGAGACTTTTCTTTCTTATTCACTGTTTTGAAAGTGAGTCTGTAGCCATTCAAGCTGAAATGTCTGTTGTGCTTTAGTGCCACAACTGAGCAGTTTGGGTTGGAAACTGCTCTTTAGGATTACTATTTTATTTTATTTATTTATTCATCACAGGGGCAGTGCATATAAATGCACATTTCTGCATATTAAAACACGTGTGTGTCCAGAAGGCTGTTTTTCACCTGCAGTCCCTATAGAAAGATGGTAAAAAAATCACCATAAAAGAAGTAAAATTACATATTTAGATCACATCGTAACAGTTGATTGATTAAGCTAAAACAAGCACTTTAAAGACACAAACAATAAAAAAATAATAAAACCACCAGGCAAAGACATGAACTTGGACACAAACATAAAACCAGATGCTGTTGATGTCAGTTAGTGGGGAAAGCTCTGATTGTCAACAAGCCATTTCTTTATCTGTATCTCAGATGGGATATATGTGCTGAGGTTTCGGATGGATGTGGGGGTGAGGATCCAATCAGCTGCAGCTCGAACAGAAAAGGCAGTTTGTCCGAAGACACAGTCTCCCCCCCCCACTGCTCTTCTGGTTCTGCTGTGGTCAGATTGTGACAAACAGATCATGGGGAAGGGCATGATAAACCACTCTTTCATTGATAAGACATAGATTTAAATATTTGACCATGTTTTCCAACGATCAATAATTTGTGTTTTTGCATTTTTCAACAGTAATGACAAATGTTTGGTTTCTTTTCCAGAATTTTAACAGTTTGTTTGTGTAGAGATTGCAGATGTTTTAGAGTTGGAGCATTAACTTGAGACAAAGTAGGCAAACAGAATGTAATGTGAGACAAGAATACATGTAGATTATTGCAGAGTTGAATATATTACTGAGGCTATATTCAACTCTATTGCAGACGCTTTTTGTGTGATTTAAATGACCACCTAGAATCAAAGATAACTCCTGAATATTTTATTGCGATACAGTTTGTTGTCTTTTTCCTCAAACAAAAACATCTGGCTTGGCGCTAGGGTTAGTAATTAATGCAGTGAAAAACGTTGCCCCTTTGACGTGATCAGTGGCAGTTAAGAGGGATTCAACCAATCTGTGATGTTAACCATGTGAGTAAAATAAAACTTTTCTACAACCCTACCGACCGTTTGTTTACTGCTACATGTTTTGCAACTATTATTTCAGATAGTGATATTTTGTTCCATTGCAAGCAAATGGAAATTTAAAAGAATGCAAACAAAAATTAAACAATGGAAGATATGTTTTTAAAAATGTTTTTACAAATTTTTTATTTTCAACTTTTTTTTTTCCTAGTTTCTGTTTTTAATATGCCATTTGATGAATGTTAAACTTTTTACAGATCACATTCTATTCACTTCTGGGGTTTGACTTTCCTCTGGACTGAAGAGCAAAGAAGCATTTTGTTTGTATTGAGCTTTAAACAAAGAATGTTTTTCAAAGTTTCATGTATTTTTCTTTAAATTTCAATTTAACACAATATTTTCTCTAATAATATTTAATTGTTGATAAATCTGGTATTTAATTTTGTATTAATAATGAAACAAAACGTACCCCATAGTGTTAAACAATGCTGCAGCTGCAGATTGTTTTTTTTTGTGTGAATGAAACAAGAAAAATCTTAGAAGGAGGTTGCTTTTGATGCCTTATCCACTTGACATGTTTTTATCTCCGGCCGTGTCCGTTTATTAAGCCATCAGACGGGAGATTAGAGGTTAGGTGCTCAGAGTTGCACTTTGCTGCTGTTACATTCATTCAAAAATGGAACCTCATGAACTTTTCATATTTGCAGCCGGCTTTTTAAAACCTAAACATATAAATATAAAAGGAGCTTGTATAAGAAGAAAAAAAATCTTTCTTTTAAACAAAAGCAGCAGAACGACTTTTATTGCTATGAGAATAAAAGAAAAAATGAATAATTTATGTCTTAAAATCCCTCCAGAGACAGAAGTCAAAAGGTTAAATGATGACACAAAAAGCTTTCACTGGATCTAAAGTCTACAGGGAATCCTTTTCCACAGAAAGAGGTAAAAAGGACAGAGGTAATTAAGGTAGATGTATGAATACATCCAGTGTTTTGTTTTTAAGGAACAAATAGATTAATCTGCAGAGTTATTTAGTAATTAAGTCAAACAGCAAAAACTACTCAAGCAGCACTAAAGGATCTAATGTTTAATCTAATGTTCTACAGGATATGCTTGATTTTAATAACTTTACTTCAGATGTAGATGTAAAAGATTAGTTGGGTAACAAAAAGCTGCAAATCAGATTTTCAGCTTGAATTTTCTTGTAACACTCTTTCCTCTCTCATATTCAATGGATTGTTACATTTTTATGTAGGAACCACATTACTAATATTTATTTGACTATAATTGCAAAATATTAAATCACCACAGAAAGTCGTCTCCATGTAAAAAACAAACCAAAGGTCATCCTTCTCGGACTGGCTTGGTGTTGCCTACTTACTTTGAACTTGATGACGGTCCACCCTCCCCAGGTGTCTCCCTACCTGGCATAGATACAGTTTGACAACTCCGAGCCAGCAGATGTCGCTCTCGAGTTCGCCTGCATTTGTTCCAATCCTCAGTTGTACTGTTTTTCTAGTCGGTCGCCAGCATTACGTGTCCAGCAGGAAAGTGGGAACCTCCGCATGACTACAGCGATTAGCCTGAAGACGCTTTACTTTCTAACTAGTTGTAGTCATAAAGAAAACACTACAGTTTCAAGAGGCGGGATTTCCTGAAAACTAGCCAATCACAGGCAGTTTACTTTCTCAGGCTGGCTCCACCCTCAGAGTGATAAACGTTGACATGAAACAGGTCCACACTGAGACTTTTATTATTATTCCCTTCAGAAACTAGTTGTTGTTCAGAGGTTTGAATACATTTTTATATTGTGGAGCAAATAATTTTCCACTCAGTGATGTGGACAGGTCTTTTATTTGCCTGATTTCATAAATAAATTCATGATTTGCAAACCTTTATTTACATAAACTCATGTTGTCTTTGATGATCTGAAACATTTAGGTCTGACATAAAGGCAAGAACAGAAGCTCTGCTTGGGAGACGACAGTCTGCACTGTTTACATCCACGTTACAGGCAGAAAAAGGCAAAGAAATTTGAGACAATCTGTTTTAAATCTTGGAATTAATCCCTGTTTATAATACTTTCCTAATTCAAAACCCCCATAAAGGGCAGAAGTTTTTTCCCAGTAGTCAGAAGGATGCAGTCACTACATTTATTATATCCTGACAAGTATTTTCTATAAGGTTAAAGAAATGCAACTTTTGAGGTTATTGGTTTATCACAAACGTGCTGTAAAGTTTTTTTTCGAGATGTTCTAAGATTATTTAAGGATTCACATGTTTTTATTTAGGGTTAACACAATAAAACTAAAGTGTGGCAGCTGCTTTTTAAGCTGTAGGGATTTAGAAAGGTTCCCTTCACAGGGAAAACTGACAGACATTTTCATCCAGCCTGCTTATATGTACAGGTTTGTTTTCCAGCAGGTCTGACTTTAAATCTGTGGATTCTGTTAAAATAAGGTGTAGATTGTCTCTGTGATCAGAGGGGCCTGCTAGGATCTTTCCGCTTGGCTGCTTTTAAGTTGCCCCTTGGACTGTAAATGAGGCTCAAAGTGGGGAGTAGAGCAAACGTTTCACCCCATGACCCCAAAAATAATGCGACAGACGGGCGACCCCCTAAGAGTTTATAGAATGACTTCACCCTATATTTATCCATGCATTCAGAGTGAAGAAATTGCATTTATTTTTAAATAAATTGGTTTTATTTTTTTTGAATGACGTTTAATTTATAATTTTTAATGTACATTCAATTATTTAAAGGAACATTTATACTTTTAATAACAATTTTAAACATTTGTCTAACTTTTTAAATATACAATTATTTAATTCATAAATAAAATGTATTTTGATGCATCTAACGGGACATTTATTATTACCATCACAATTTTTGAATCTATTTTTTAAACAATTTAATGATACATTTAATTATTCTATTCATAATTTCAAATGTATTTTTAATTCATTAATCGGACATTAAAATATAATGTGGATTTTAATAATTTAAAGGTATATTTTGGATGTTTGAATCAAGTATTAGATAAATAAATGTTACATCTACTTGTTTTATGGTACATTTGGGACATTAACTTATGCATTTCATTATATACATTTCGACCCTTCATATACTGGAGGAATCACATTACAGTGATTGATTTTAGAAACCGAAACTGAATGAGGGGATGGGGGTCTGGGTATGGAGGAGCAGGTGAGGCTGGCAAACGTCTCAGAGCACCACTGGGTTTATAGGGGAGGGGCTGGAAGTCGCTGAGCTGCTGATCGGAGGAGCAAATATCTTTTTAATTGATCATACAGCCTTTAAAAGCCACTCTGAGCAGCTGTTTGCTCACTTCTCTGTCTCGTATGGGCTGCGTATGAGAAAACAGTCAATGGAGGAGGATTTATGGACCTGAATTCAGTCATAACATCATCACATGTCCTGCCCTTAACTCAAGACTTTTTGTTGATGAAGGATTCTCATTTCAAACCTCTATTCCTCTAATTCTCACGGCTTTGTTTCCTAAAAAGCACTGTGAAACTTGAGCGTCACAAGCTGTTCTTAAATCAACAAAAGAGACACAAACCCACCCAGATCACACACCGCAGGGTTACTGAACACCAGCTTCTTATATCTGTTTTATCTCAAGCAACCCGACCTCTAAAAACCATGAAATATTAACTGGTCTAAAGCTAAAGGAGGCTGCTGGATGAGATTTCGAGGCTGCATTCATTTTTTAATAATGTGCCTCTTGGGGCATTTGAAAGTAGGTTTGTTTTTGTTTGACTGGTGTAGGCGTGCAGATGTAACACAGCAGCTAAGAGCGTATAATCCGTTAATACTGACCAACACCTTTATATTTAAAAGCCTCACACAGAAACCACTCAAGGTTTGGTTGAACGTGCCATGAAAAGTTGGTTTCTGATCATGTTCTGTTGGCAGAAATCATCACCTCTTTCCTCCTAATTACTCTGCTAACTAGCAATTACTGATTAAACAGACGTATGCAGTTTTTCTTGGGAAGTTATTTTGGTAATCGATTTGACAAAATACAGCTTAGTGTTTAAAAAAAAAAGGAAAGATTTGAGTGATTGAATGATTTTGAAACATCATACAGCTTTCTGTCTGAAAATGTCTGTTGTATTTAGTCAAAAAGATCAAGACAGTAGATGAGATAATTTTCATCAAACCTTCACAATGAAAACCTTGAATAGATTTGCTGAACATCACAACTTATTTGTAGCTTTATTAAAACAGCTGCGAGGACCTTTTCTCCTGGTAGACCATGAAGAATACAGGAGATTGCTCAAGTGTAAATCAATAAATATGATTGTGAAATAAATATTGGTTTGAGTAAGTAATGCAGGAATATTTTATATAACAAAGAAATTGTGAAATAACTGAATGCAGGTAAAATTCTCAGCTCATTATTATGAAGTATATTTTATAATGACAAAAAAGAACAATTTCTTCTTGAAAATTTCTTACGATAATAGCAATATTTTTGTTGTCATTATAATTTTATTCCAGCATTTTTTTTCTTTCATTTTTTTTTAAATGAAACTTTTAAAAAGATGGCTTTTATTTCATAATCATATTTCCCACCCTTTGCCTTTTTCATTTCATAATGACACAACTGAATGACTGTCGGCCAATCAGCTGGTTGGACCTGTGCCCTCATTGGCTGATCCCTTCTTTCCAGTGCAGCTGCTATAATTGGATGATAATTACTCTTGTTGATGTTATCATTCATGAACTGTAGTGGAAAATTTGTGAGCTGCTGAAGTTGGCTTCCTATTGAAAGCTGCTAAAGGGCTATTCTACCTCTTTTTCTCTGCCTGAAGCATCTTTAATCTGCTTAACATTTAAAGTATCTACACTTCTTAAACCTTGACTATATTCTTCTACATTATAGCAGAATATTTCAAACCTTGTTTGGGTTGTGTTAAAACTGATCTATTTAGATGCTTCTCTATTGTGTGGCTATGTATCCTGTTTTGCCAATCTAGCTGTGGGCATCGATGTCGCAGAGCTAGATGATAGCCCAACAGCTTTGCCTTCACAAGCAGACCATTATGACTGTTGCCATAAGGTTCCACTTGGTACTTGTTGATGAAACGCACACAGAGATGGACAGGAGGGAGATAAGAAAGGAAGAGGGGATAAGAACAGGAAAGAGCACATGAAAAGAAAAAATAAAATAACAGAAAAAGACAACACAGAAGATAAACAGTAACTCCTAGAAGCTTCCAAACCTGTATGACATGAGTGGGAAAGAAAACAGAGAACATAAACATAAAAATAACCATCAGAGCAGCAGGTATGGTGATTACAAAATATTGTTCGGGGTCGTGTACATCTGCAGCTGCTGCTTAGCATTTATCATTAGCGTAAACACCTGGAACCAAATACCTGTGGTATGTTGGTATGTTGATGCTTCCTTTCTAATTTGAATTACTTTAGAACCGATCCAGCTCAAAACCTACAGTACTAAAAAGCTTCCAACCTTGATTTTATTATGATGTATATACATGTTATTATTATTACATTTTTTTATTATTAGAACTTCAAACATGATAAAACAGGACATATTTTACAAAACAGAATAAACACAATTGTACATGTTAAGACTGAGTGGAAAACAAAACTTCAAGACAGATTAAAAGAGTCAAAACAAACCGGAAATTACTAGGGGGCTTTCAAAGATTGTTACAACTGTTTAAACACTTCTTTAAATAAAAGTATCCCACTTATAAAGATGTAAAAAGAGGGGTTGATTTAAAAAAATAGCACTTATTAATAAAAAATGTATTCAGAGCTTATTCTCTAATGTCATTTAAAATGCAGCTGAAATCCAACATTTTTTTTTGTCTGATTCTGATCTGATTCAAACAGTAAACAGATAAAACCAAAACAAATACAAACAAACAACACTCTGAGTTAGGAAGCAGATCTCCACCCATCTATCTGTCAGAAACAAAATCAAGTAAATTCAATCACAATCATGAAATGTTGCCAACTGAAGGGTTGATGCTGCACCTTACTTTAAAAACAAAACACACACCAACACAGACAGCAGAAAAACTTCTTTAGGGAAATGTTGAAAAGATCTGACATAGAGGGGATTACCCACTGTATAAAGAACAGCAATTTAAAGTGATCACTTTGGTGCAAAATGCACAGAGTACATACGATAGACAAAGGGACAGCAGAAGAAGAATGAGTGGAAACTTCATTTTATTTAGTGAACTGTTTGACCATTTTCACTAAGCTTCCACCTGCAAACATGATGATTGTTTCACCTCAGAATCTCCACAGAGTAATTTAGGAGCACAGAGTGGAGCGGCACGAGGCTACCATAGAGACCTGGGACGTTTCAGATCTCAGTTAGAGTTTCTGCTGCTGTGTCGGTCACACAGTACCTCACATTGTTTGCTGCTTCTCCTTTTCTTATTCTGTTCGATAGCAGACTGAGACAGTGAGCTAGTTTGGATTGTATTTTTTTAAATCCAATAAAAGCGGTTAAACGCAGGCAACCTCTGACATACTGGTGCGTCCCTATAACCACAGCAGAAGTCAATATGTTATTGTCCTGATTAATGCAGCCTGTTGAGACTGGACAGCTCGTTGGAGGGTCATTTGTTTGCTAGATTCAGTCTGCAGGGTGTAAGTTTGGTATGTTTCTGCATGGCTGTAGAGGTGGGTAGAGTACTTACTCAACTAAGAGTAGCACTACTTCAGAATATTATTTTTTTTACTTGAGTCAAAATAAAAAGTAGTCATACAATAATTAATTATTTGGTGCTTAAGTTCTAAGTAACTGTTGGATCATAACAGACAAATATTGTGGAAATGTTAAAAGTTTATAGACCAAAGTAAAACAAACAAATAATAAAATGCTTTTAAAATAACTAATTTAGGCAGAAGAAACACTTTTCTAAACCCATTTTTAACATAGAATGCAGTCTTACTGTAAGTCATGTACATATGTTAGAAGGGAGCGATAAATCTTCCACTGATAATATCACCTGAATATTCACCCGATCTCTGCGTAGCTCAAGTTACTCACGTTGGACAGATTTTACTGAAGTAGGAGAAAAGATACCTTTCAAGAATAATACTTAAGTAACAATAATAAGTATAATTCTGTAAAATTACTACTGAAAAGTACATTTTTTCTAGATTTTAAGTAAATGTAGCCAGTTACTACCCACTACTCCACAGTATTTAACCTCTTTGTTTCCTTCGGTTGGATTTTGTTTTCATTCTCATCCTGATTCTCATCTTCAAAGTGTTGTTTTATTTTTGGTAAATCCACCTTTACAGATTCAGCAGTGTTCAACAATCATACCCTTCCTCTAACTGATTCCTGTAATTGTGAGTTTAGAAAAAAATTCACTGTGCTGTTGTTATACTGCTAATGTGTTTAGATCAGGAGGGCAGCTAAAAAGCCTCAATAGCTGTTTAACAAGTAAAACATGAATTTCCCATTGGCTTTTAATTAAGTCTTAGTAATTCTTCCTTCTTTTATTTTATCACAGTAAAAGTCAATGTTAATGAAGATGGTTTTGCTTTTGCAGGACCAGCAGCTGATCGTGACGTCGCTCTGACAGATGTGAGCAGCCTCTGAGATTTGTATGGGTCATTCTCATCCACCAAAGGTAGGATCATCCATTTGTCCAACCTGTGAGGTCTTGATTCAGCTTTTTGATGGGGATATACAAAAGGAAAAACTAAAAAAAATCAGGAAACCAAAGGCTGAAAGATGAAAAACCAAAACACAGAAAGAAGTTATGTCAAACATTAAAATTATAGCATCTCTGGCTACAATGTGTACTAACCCTTTTATAAAAACTCATATTATTTTTCACAGGGTCAATATTTTCTTTTCCACAGACCGAGTGGGTATCCTTTTCCGTGTTGAACTCTTCTCATGTTCAGAATAGTGATACTTCGTGGTGTGTGTATGCTTCTGTCTCCTTGAGCCCCAGTCTTCTTTCTGTTAAAAGGGGTAAAATTCCTCTCCACTGTCGCTACATGCATGCTTGGTGTGAGGGATTGCTGTCGAGTCAATGATTCGATGCAATCAGCTGGTTTTCCTTAGATAGAAAACTTTTAACTAACCTAAATGTGTGATTTGATTTAATTGTCTCTGTAAAGGGCCTTGAGACACACTAAGACCAATGTGCAACGTTTAAACTCGCACCTCCTCACTCAGAACATGTCTGCCGCACGCCAAACTCTTGACAAACTTTGCTCCTTTACCTGTTTTCTCTGGCTTCAGTACTTTTCAAGCTTAACGACGTTTCAGCTGCTGGACGTGTTGTTTGTTGCATCTACACAAGTTTCAGTGTGAAATGTCTGTCAGGCCGAAAACCTTTTGCACTTTTTGGTCATTTTCAGCTGAAAATTTTCAGCCAGTAGGAAACTTTTCAAGTGACAAAACGCTTTTCCGTGGCAATATTTGGTTAAGCTGATGAAACGGCGCTAAAAAAAAGGTAAATGTGGTTAGTTCGGTTAATTTTACCTTCACGTTGGTCTCTATCTGCTTAGACTGGGGGGAAAATTTTGACTGTTTTATTGCTATGATCAGAAAAAAGTGTAGTAAAGATGATACAACATAGCATTTATGCAAAGACTAACTAGAATTCAAGAGAAACAGGCTTATAATGGTATTTTTGTAACAATGTATTATTTCATAAAAGAAACATATAGAAACCTTAAACAGATGCTCTGCACAAGTGTGTGTGTGTGTTTACAGACCATCTATAAGTAAATAAAGATGGAGGGCAGGTTGTACATTGCAAAAGTTCTTAATTATACCAGCAGTGTCTCTGATCTTCCTGTCAGTGATGTGTTCACTATGCTTCCCAGAGAGACTGTATCTGTTTTCTGTCTTGGTTCATTTCTGCCATTAGCTCTCAACCTGAAGGTTTCCTCTGATCAGGATATATGGGGTCAGCAGACATGTTAGCCTTACAATAGAGGCTGAATCACCCGCATGTCTTTGTGTATTTCAACCCAAATGTTGAAGGAGCTTCTTATGTTTCATTCTAGATACAGAATTAAAGACAAGCCCTCATTTATTGATCAGCTAAAGCAGAGGTTTTCAGTGACCTTGGTTCTTTTTTATTATGCCTCGCAGACCATTCATACTTACTGGTATCTGAGTAAAGATGTGTGAAAAGCTCAGATATGATTATTATTTCAGCAGTACTACCTGCCAATGAATATGTTTTATTTTGAGCATATTTAATTAATAAAATGAATTTTTTTAACATAATCAATATACTTAATCTTTTTCAAGGTGGTTAAGCCATATAAGCACTTGTAGTTTCCATGAAGTACATATATAATATGAAAGAGAAACCCTCTCTTTTTTGCTCATTCTTTATAATAGCAAAGACTATAGAAACGTTTAGGTCCAACAAATACGAAGAGTCAAAAAGTGCAAAAAAGGTTACATAAGTTTGTTCATATCTACAAACAAGGAATTAGTCAAACGGTTTAAAGTAGCTGGAAGCACATTGGTGGCTGGTACTGGGGTAAGAAATGTCTTGTTGCTGGAGAACTGTAGCACAGTGGCCTCTTGGGGTCACCAAGTCTCCATTTCAACCTTTTTTTTTTAAGCCTTTTGCACATCTTTATAAGGACTGCTAATAAATGTGTCAGGTCATTTAAATGGCCCTTTTTTAACTGGAAGGGAAACTAAATTCTTGATTGCAGCAGATGATGCTGTGATATTTCTTCTGGTATTACATAACTATTAAGTAAGATGTTAGTTTGCTTTGCTGCTTTTGCATGGCTTGAGCATTTCCTATTCTTATTTCTGATGTAGTTCAGCACTGTCTTTATTGCTAATGTTCTTGTTCTAACCACGTCTGGTAGTGTTGAAAGTGTTGTTCAAGAAAGTGTTGTTTTTACCTGGAAAACAATCCAGACTCTCATGCTGGTTACCAGGGAGTCATAGGATGTGGTTGCACCTATTTATGGACGTAAAAGAAAAGCAAGGGGGAAAAAAAGTCCAGCAAAACGAACCACCTTTTCCAGCCTTTCACATAACGTTTCTCTTTAGGCACTGATTAACTGGATTCTAACTAACAAGGGTCTGTTATTCCTTTTTCCATTTAGGTTAATCTTCTTCCTGGCAGTTAAAACAAATCATTGCCACAGTTTGGCACCAGGAAAAGGTGCTTACAAACTTTGAACCAAGTTTTAGGCTTGTACTTTTTGTTAAATGGAACTGAACTATTGTGCAGGATTTTCTCCTGAAAGCAGTAGATCACCCTCAACTAGGATATACATCTTTGCCTCTGGTCAGATATAAGCTTAAAGCCTGAAACAAATGGGAGATTTAAAGATTTGCAAACAAGAAAAGAAAAGAGCTTAAAAAATGAGAAGAAAAAAAGAGGTCTACATATCTGGTCGAGTCTGAGGTGGTACTGAGACTATTAAAAAGTGGTCCTGAATACTGCAACACTGCATCTAGGCATTGTCCCATTCCTCCTCTCCTGTACTGCAGTTCTCATCTGGACAACAAAGTTGAGTTTTTAGGATTCCATACTTTTATTCTTGTCTCAAAAATATAGAAAATCTTTCCTTTTTTGGTCGTTAATGACTGGACTGTTAGACTGCCTTATTTTGAAAAAGGGAAATCAGAGACAGTCACCTAGTCTGTAAATTATTATGGCGTTCAAACAGGATAAAGCATTTCAAAGTGGACCTACAGTGGTTGGACAAGGAAACTGAAACACCCCTCATTTTAGTGTGGTCAATCTTCATTAATTGCACATTGAACCAATAAGAGCAGAGTGTGAAGGTCCAATTAGCAGGTAAGAGCACAGTTTTG
>JAUZNJ010035381.1:0-12290 GCA_034780135.1 Jordanella pulchra
TAGGCAAATATTGACTTTGCAATTAATTTCTGTTCCGCTGATCACTCTTTATAAAACTTTGGAGTTTATGCAAATTGCCGTTATATAAACTGAAGCAGTAGACTTTGTAAATATTAACATTTGAATCATTCTCCAAACTTTTGGCCATGACTGTATATATATATATATATATATATATATATATAATTTATGTATGTGCATGTGCACTGAGCAGGAAAATTCACACACAATGATTTAGTAAATTGAAATAGTAAGAAACACTAATTCGGAATAGTCTTAACTAAGTCAATCAGTATATCTTATGTAAATTATCAAATAAATGCTACTTAATTGTTTTGGTAGACTGAACTCATGTATAAGTGTACTTCACAAATAAGGCTCTAGTTCGCACAAGTTAAAATACCTAGGTTCCATATTAGATGTTTGTATATGTAATAGTAACTACATGCATTTTACAGCATTCTTGACTATTTTAGTTGTAGAGAGACATTATGTAAGTTCGATTGAAAAATATCTTTAAAACAGCCTTTTTATTGACCCTTTACCACTAAAACATAGTTTGATGAGCAGACTGACACTGCAACCAAACAGCACCAATGGATCTACAAGCCCATAGCCTACAGTATCTTCCATAATTTAGTTTGGGTCGAAAGTTCCCACATTGTTGCGTCAAGCATGTCCTTGTTAAATGTGTCCAACCTAGCAAACGATGAAAGCCTCATGTTCACGATTGATTTTGAGGGCATTCAGAAGTGCCTGGCATCCAGCTCCACTCAGACACCAATGGCAACTCCAGGTAAGGTGAAAACAGAAAATCAAATAACCTATGAGAACTAGCAGAAACGTGCTGCAGTTCTGTGGCAGTATTATTAGAAAACTCTGTGAACTTATATGACACCTCTTTAAACTCAGAAGTGTACACGACAAAGAAAGCACTAGTTAGCACAACTTAAAACAACTAGTTCTCTGTACTTACTGCAACCGGCTTTTATGTTTTTTAAAGAAATAGTAACTAATTGGATTTTACACTACATAAAATGAATTTTGATTGCTTTTGTGTATAAGTATACTCAAATAAAAATAAACTGAGACCAATAACATCAGTTTATGGTAGCATGCAGCAATTCATACAAAATAATCCAAATAAACACTGAGGGAAACTGTGCAGTAACTGCACAAACTTTACATCAGCTGACATACCTTCACTAAACATCATTTTTCTGGTTTTATGTTATATTCCATTTTTTCCTACTTCTAATTTGAGATCCCAAAATGATAGTTTAAAAAAATTTAAATTGCATTTTTCCTTTCAGTTAATTTGTGATTTATTACCATAAAGCTAAGCACGTTTCTCTGAATTCAAAATGGTAAACAGAACACCTCCCAGCCGTGGGGACAAATATTGCCTCATATATGGACAGTTTGTCATTTTTTTTAAAACCAAACCGTTTTTTCATCATCATCTCACTGTTTCAGTTCAGTGCGTCCTAAAAGAAATATGCTGAGCTCCTTCCTACATCCAAAGTGACAAAAAAAAAATGCTAAGAAGTTCCAGGTTCAGATATGAGCAACTTGGCACTGATGAAATGAGGGGGCTATGCATGAAGCATAAAAACTACCAACACTGAGGGTAATGTGCATGAAAAATAACAACACTGACTTTGGGCTGAGATGAAATGCACCTTTGATATATAAACTTGTTACGCAGCAACACATAAAAAAACACAAGGATTGAAGACTGGGAAATATTGATAAAAAAGTTTGTAAAAACATCTATGAAAAAATCCCAGTTGAGACAGACACGGTACAGAAAAATGAAAAAAACAAAACAAAAACACAGACAGAAAAGAGAGTACTAATATAAATAGCATTAACTTTATGGTTTTAGATGAGCCATACCTCTGAGAATCCAACAAGTCCTTGGGTCTGATGATGGCCTTGATCAGGGCATCCGGCCGCACCGACTTTTGAGGTGATGTCTTTGGGCTGGAGTCTGATTCTCCACTCTCTTCATCCCCCATGGCTTTAACATAGCTGCTACTCCGCATTCGACGACAAGGGATCTCATCGTCCTTCCCACCGCCGGGATAACCAGCCCACTCATCCTGAGGTACCTGTGAGATAAATAAAAAGACTAAAGTTGGTTTGTTTTGTCTTTCCTTTAAATTCAAGGATAGTGCCTTTATCATGGAAAACAAATCTCTAAATTCTATATTTTAATTTTTTTGTTGGGAAAAACTGTCCAACTAATATCCTTTCACAATATACAACAGTGATGTTTATCCTGATTGTGTGTTGCATACAATGTTGGTTTGCATTCTATTTAAATATGCTAATGTCCTCTAAGGTTAATCATAGGCAAAATTGTAAAGAAAAAGAATATGTTTCAGCAGAATACCATTCTATGCAAAAGTTTTATTATTTCAGGATTCATGTTTATTTTTTAAATGTTTTTCCCATAATCTTTGGACATTGTTTTTTTTTCTTTATCTATTTTTCTGTCTTATTCCCCATGTGGTCCTTCAGCCATTTCTTTCGTTCTACTTTAGTTACTTTCCTTTCCACCCTAGTGGCTCCAAGTTTTTAATCTAACACTATTCGGTGATCAACTCTCTACTGTAGGTTAACTATCTCCCAGTATATTGCTCTTGTTCATATCATTCTGTTAATACCCGTCTCTGCTGCTCCAGTCATTTATCATTTTCTATTCCCCCTTGGACATTAATGTTTTGGGACTAAACTGATAGTTAATTCCATAATATTGTTGATGCAGCCAAGACTGCACACACTGGCAAAAAAATGATAAAAATATACTACTCATCAAACTTGGTATCTCTCATACCAAAGAAGAGCATTTTTACTCATTAAGCCACCACACATCTCAGTGTCCATTGGGACTGACCTAATAACTCCACGATGAAGGTATTGTTTTGTTTGTAGCTTGATGTTTATGCGGTTCCATTTTGCCTCAGAAAATAAATTACAGGTAAACCGTAGTCCTGTTGAATCTATGAAATCTTATAGGGATATTTTTAGACCAACATAAAGTAGCACTTAATTTCAAAACTTGAACTACAAAACAGAAAAGTGTAAGCTGTATTTATATTCGGTCCTCCTACATCAATACCATGTAGAAATAACTTAAAGTCAGTCAAACAGAATAAAAACATATTGACAACATTATCTTTTTTACAGCTTCAATACTCTCGATCAATCTGAATTGATCAAAGGATTTCTGCTCCATAGTTTGGGTCATGTATCTTGAAGGCAAACCTCCACCCTTAGTCTGTTGCATTTTTGATCCACAGCTGCTCCAGATCTGCACTGTATTTTCGTTCTATCCTCTCCAGAGTAACTCAAAGTGTCTTGGCTGCTTTTCTTTAGTTTGATAGACAGTCGGTAGGCTTGTAGTTCTGTCACATTCTTTGATTCTTTGATTTATTGAACATTGCTCTATGTAATGTTTACTTTGGGATACTTTCTATATTCCAACCGAAATTTAAACTTCCCCACAATTTAAACCCTGACCAGATGTCCTCCTTGGTCTTGAGGGTGCTGCTTGTTAACCAATCTTCTCCAATAAACCTTTTAGACCTTCAGAAAACAAAAGACTGTAAAAACTGCATTCACAATACAGAGACTTCATGCAGGCTTGCTCTATTTACAGCAAAGGGGACCTACAAATGTGGACAACATTGTTTGTACCGCTTGTTTAATAACAGATTTCAAGATTGTAAACACCTGAGATGCTAAATAGTAGACAAACCCTGGTTTACACCCCTTTGATCATGTTTCAAACGTTTATTTCTAAAAATCAGTCTGATTAAGCATGGTTGAAAAGCAATGTCTGACTTTCATTTGTTCATTTTCATTCATTTTGTCACTTAAGTTATTTCGTTGAACATTGTGGGTTTTTCATTTATTATTAATGAGGGGTACCAACAATTTGTCCGTGTGTATGGAAGTAATCCAGTCCACTTGATTTCCATACCGCATTTTTTTTATTTTTTATACCGCACTTCTTTCAGGGAGGCAGGAGACATGACATTTTCCAAAGGGCTGCACTACTTAAACCAATATACAAATCATGATGAATCAAACACACTCTATATCTAGAAAATATAAAATTAAACATAAAAATATGTAGCAAAAACCACACAGCTCATGCAGTGATAAAAACCAAAGAATAAAAATGTGGATGGGAAAGGAGTTTAATTTAGAATCTGAATCCATCCATCTTCTCCCGCTTCATCCGTCAGGGTCGCGGTTGGACCGGTGCCTATTCCCGGCATACTAAGGGCGTAAGGCGGGGTACACCCAGGACAGGACACCAGTCTGTCGCAGGGCAACACATAGACACACAAGGATGAACAACCATGCACACACACACTCACACATAAGGACAATTGATTAATTAACACCACTTAACCTATCAGTCATGTTTTTGGACTGTAAGAGGAAGCCGGAGTACCCGGAGAGAACACACGCATGCACGGAGAGAAAATGCAAACTCCATGCAGAAAGACCCCAGGCCGGGACCGAACCCAGATACTTCTTGCTGCAAGGCAACAGCGCTAACCACTTCTCCACCGTACAGCCCTAGAATCTGAATTAGAGTATCATTTCATGTTAATATGTTTTATTTGCCAAATTAAATAGATTGAGCTTTGTGGTGGAAACATTAGATCTAAATATACAATATTTAGTATCATGGGTTCATAAATGCTATTAATCTCAGTGACAAAAAAATAATAGCTACCTTAGATGAAACTTTACTTGTCCCTCTTGCTGAGTTTCACACATACATTTTCTTCATTAGTCAAAAGAATCTAAATCATCCCTACGCTTTCTGCAGCTCATTATTATACAAAATACCATCTATTTTGGCCAGAGCACAAGCTGTGGAAAAAGTGAATTCAATTATTTTTCTAGTTATGATTTCTGATTCATGACTGCCAGACAGGAATAATAGGAACCAGCTTTTCTCATGCTTTTGCAGCTTTCAGTTCTGCCATCAAAACTATCCAGGCGGTAGTCGCACTTCTCCTCCAGTCATTAAAAAAGGCTACTAATATCCAGACTATAACATCACTATTATCCTATTAGTCATATTTGTACTGGTTCCCTTTTTTAGTACAAATGCAGTACATTTCACAAGTACATTATTCACAGGGCATTCACAATATGAGGCGGGTCTTAATTTTAAAACATGGCGCAAGCTGGACGATTATGCATTTTGAATGTAGGCACGATAGCAATAAAGGAGATTAATGTGCGTTAGCATAATGTATGTTTTTATTGTGGGAATCAATTACAAGAGAGCACATTTCAATGCAACACAAAGTACTCGCAATACAAAGTGAATCATGATCACACAGGAGGAAAAAAACATCAGAATTTTTATTTCTACATGCCATTACACCACATACAGTATTGTTTTATAGAATTTTAATGGGTTTCTATAATGAGTGTTGGTGGTGCAGCTTATTAAATGTGGGAGGCCAACTTCTGTCGGTACAATGAAGCAGTGATGTTTGTTTGTTTGGAATTTCATTAAACAAACTGGTCCTTTTGATATTGTTTAGAGTTGCACTCATGCTCACACATATATTATTCTATTAACCAAAGTCACAGAGTTAATTTGGTGCAACAGCTGAGTCATGATTGTAGCTTTTCAAAGGACACAAAGTACACAAAGGCAGATACAGTTAAAACCAGACATTAACTGGATATATGTTATATATAAAGACACAAGACTATAATTTTCTTAGTGTCTAATATCATATAAGACAGAACTCTTACCCCCATTGGTCAGTTAGGATTAAGAAAAAAAACTTTATTTGCTATATCCATGTTTGTGAGTACCCTCACAAGGGAAAAATGGACAATAAAAAGTGATCAGAATAGATTATTGTGTTCGGATCTGGCAGCCAGATACGACGGCCCATTACGTCACAGAACGGCACTGTGACCTGTTCGGATTCGAAGACTCCTTCGTATGCTCCCTTCTTTTTGGCCGTTTTGAAGGACAGGTCTGGTGTATCCTCTGTAGCCTTGGGTATTCTGTGATTCATTTCGAGTCCAAGCAAAACAGCTGCTTCGTGCTCAGAGGAAAGGGAAATGGCGACTAACAGTGGTGACTTTTGTAACCGCAGTTTACTACAATAAAACTAAAGAAATGGGTTTGACTTATATGTTACGGCTGTGACATTACAGAAATCAATAGATAAGCAAATCCAGAGGCTTGTGCTTTGAAATGCGCACCCTTTTGGACTTTTCTGGCATGAGCATGGAGCCTATACGAAAAGCTAAGCCACTCATACACTTTGGATTTTCATAAATGACGCCCAACATCCGAACACACACATAACTGAAAGTCAGATTTGCAGGTGATGACTTTTTTAAAACATCATCATGGCTGTGAAGTGGATCTCACCACGAGAAAATAAAATATGTAGATAATGAAGTACTATTTTAAGACCTTAGCCACAAAGGTAACCTTTTGACAAATTGGTCACAGAATTGGACATTTACCCAGAGTATACATACCATGAACTAAGTTATAGTGTGGCTTTAGGACAAAGTCAGCATTTGGGAGTGGCTATTACATACCTCCGATCTCAGTCTTATATATGAAGGCAGAGGAGAAATGGTGTGTGTAAATCAGAAAGACTACAAACATAACACAATAACAACTGTTAACAGGGAGAATGGCTGTTCCAGCAAACACTTGTGAGAAACTTGTGGAAGGAAAAGGTAAATCTCTGAAAATAGGGGGGTATATACAGTAGAGTGTAAAACTCAGATATCTAGACCAATATTCTGGCACTGGGCAAACAGAAATCATTTTGGTAATTCTGACTGATCTAAACATTAAAAGGTCAATCTTTTTCTCTGTTTTTATGCAGTCCATATAGTCTTATTTTTAAAAGTCAAAATCTGCTCATTTTCTTTTATTTTAGCTACATTTGCTAGATCATACAGTCATTCGTAAATTGTCAGTAATAAATGTTTTAGATGAAGGAAATATTTTATGATGCCATATTTATTCATCACTTTTTAGAGCACTTTTTTTTTTTTTTTTTTGAGTCCTTCCTTTTTTAGGACTCATGCTGGATTCTATAATCCTAGAATGGAGCAGTCAAAAATGTCCAAAAGTCAAGCCAAATCATAATTGATGATCAAAAGATGCAACAAATGTATCGCTTTTGTAAAAATGATGATAATGTCATTTTTTCCTCTCTGTCAGTGACTAAATCACAGTTTACAAGTTCACAGCAAAATGGGCGGCAGTAGAAACTCTCTTGCAAATGTCAGGAGGAGTGTGGCTGCATCCAAATGTCACTGATCTGTCAGACTCCTCACTGCTGATGCAAAAGTAGAATAAAATAGCACCATTTATAAGCAAATAAAAACAGAGCTGGTCTTTTACAATACATATTTAGATAATGCCAGCCACACACCACCACCTTTCAAAGGCAAAATACAACATAATAAACATCCAACCATAAATGAAACAATAAGTTCATCAACATCATGGGATAGCAGTTAATTCGGGTCAGCCCATTGCATACTGAAATGTGTGGTGGCTTACTGAAATATAATGCTCTTCTCTGGTTGAAAGATCAAAGCTTGTTAAGTAGTGAAATGCCTGCTTAGTAAAACATGAATTTTTATTTTTTTTTTAAGGTAAAATGGATAAAGGTGTGACTAGGATATCAATCAAGAGCAATTATTTGCCTTTAAGCTAAGGTAAAAGAGTTTAACTGAAATACTGCTCTAATACACTTTAGGAAAATGAACAAAAAATCTAATGTGTATCAAATAAAACAATTATAAGTCAAGCATTAAATTAATGTCAAAGGTAAATGAAAAATGTATAAAAGTGTACCTTTATACTTTAATTCATAACATACAGTGGGAAACAAGCTCAAAACAGACACTAATAGGAGTCATTCATCTCCCCTTCTGAGTGAGACACACACCATCTACCAAATGGAGTCGATGGGTTAATTAAGTCTTGGAGGGGTTTTGATATTTTTAGACATCTAATTAATGAACGGAACGCTAGAGGACAGACACAGGCTGCAGCAAAATTTGTTTAATTTGGATTTTCTGATAAAGTGGGTAAATTGAGGGTCTCCCTGTGAACATAATAAAAGAAATAGAAAGCAGTTTTCCAGCTTGTGCTGACTGCTGGAAAACACATATATCACCAAATTACTCTGAAAGGATGAACAAGAGTGTCTATTAAAAGTTTTTACATTATTCAAGTTTTACAGAGGTTCCAAACCCTTTCGATATCTTGAAAATTATGTTCTGAATAAATCTGAGCTTCTTCTCTGTTTGCTCGGATTCAGCTGAATATCTTCTTAAATTGACCAGCCACTTTGATGTCTTCCAGTCAGGTTTCCATGCTCTCCACAGTACTGGGACTGTCCTTGTCTAGGTGTTTCGTGACATTTAAATAAACTTAGACTGTAGCGGAACCAAAGTCCTGGTGTGATTGGACCTCTTTGCAACGTTCAAAAGTGTTGGCCATGGTGCACTAATGGATAACTGGGTTGGATTTCTGGGTTAAATGCTAATTGACTAGTAGGAGTCTTACTTGAAGGACAAGGACTTTGTGTTCACATTCTGCACCATTATAATGCCCAATTATTTTGCACTGTCAACATTGATGAACTTTTATAATCCATTTACTTGACACCAGACTTGTTTGCTGTTATTTTTGCACTGTTGGTACTTTTGCACAGTTAACTTCCTTTCACTGCTGGACTTTATTTTCATGATTGTATTGCAGTGCTATTCTACTTCTGTTGCAATCAATTTCAGCATATTGTCATAGGCTGTATGCAGTGAAATTTTGTTTTGGCTGCACCCTGTGTATACAAAAACAACAATAAATTTTGTCTAAGTCTAAAGCAAAATAATTTACCATAGCTATGCAGACAACACACAGGTCTACATTACCATTTTACCAGTTGACTATAAGTCCATTAAAGCACTAAGTAGATATGTGTCAGCTAAAAACTGATCAGTAAAACACTACAAGCAAGATATAGTAATTACAAAATTAACAAAACTTTACCAACTATGCTCTTCCTTAATCAATAGGAGAAAGCTCCGACAATATATTTCCTAAATGCCTTTTTTTGGCTATGCAACAAGGTCTGTGGAGGCTGTGTGAAACTTCACAAAGAAAGTGTGAAATTTCATATTTAACATTCGATTTTTCACAATAGCGGATGCCTTATTCTTTTTAATTGCCTGGATATATTTCAAGAATTGTAAGACATCTCAAGAGGGAGAATTATTTTAACAAAGCTACTCTTGAGGAATTCCTTGCTTCAAGCATTTTAGCAATTACATAACCCCCAATTCTCAATCACAGAAGAACTGGATAGATTGGGGGAGTAAGTGGTGTATAGAAGGTGAACATTTGGATTTGTGAACATGGTGAATATTGTCGGTGGATGTGTTCTGTCTGGTAAAATACAATCATACCTGAGACCTTACGGTGCAGAAATACATTTTATTGATTAACTCTGCAACTCTATTCATTTACTACAAATTTGATTATAAAAAAATAAATACTTTGAGATAAACTAAGGCACAGAGGGAATGATGATCTGATAAGGGTATAGTAGAAATATGAAAAATTGGTTGGGACAAAAAATGGATGGACATCTGAAATAGAAAGCTCTTAAATCTTTAGTCGTGTGTAATTCAACTTGTTTAGAGTCCACCTTTTCATTTTTCCCAAATGATTGAATTGACACCCTAGATGTGAATGAAGTGTCCTTTTTCATTTCTTTCAAAACTCCAAATACAGATCAAACACTTCTATTAATTAACTCACTCAGTCTTTACTGCTTCAACTTATATATCTTTTATATCTTATATATCTTTTTGATGTTACAACAACAAACTTATTTTGGGACTGAATGTGACAGATGATTTAAAGTGAACAGGAAATTGCAGGGGGCTGGTAAAAAAATATCTTGAATAAATGACCCATTTCTTTTTTATGTATTGACAGTAGTATTAAACAATTTTGTAAGTTTTACTGAAAATTTGTACATTCCTGTGAACGGAAGTGCAACCCAGGAAGAAAAGTTAGGAAACCACTTAGTGAAGGTGGTGTACAGTTCTTAAATGACATTTTGTATGTAAACCAATAATTTAAATCTAACCTTTTGGCTCAAATGCATGGTTTTCCTTTAAATCTTTGTGTTCTCTACACAGTAAGAGGAAACATTTTCAGAGTCTGCATGAACTCAAATTCGGACGCAATGGAGCATAGATTGGTTCTCTTATCATTTTTATTTCAGGGATGTATTGTGTTTTTTAGGAGCCTGATTGAAAATAAAAACAACTCAAAAAGTAAAGAGCAGAAAAAAATATTGTACGCATACACAAAATGAATCGAGTTAATAGCAAATGTCTTGTTTGCTCTTAACTCTCTTTGGATTCTCACACACAGGCACTTGTGCAGGGACTACATCCAACCACTGGGACTTTGCTTTTATATATAGACAACTGGTAGGTAAAAAAAAAAACTGAGATTAAATTAACCACTTAGTTTCTTCGGTGTTCTTAAGCCCATAACACCTGACTAATAAGACTGTAATGTCCAGGGAACTGTGAAGAAAGCAGAATGCTCTCTTATCTTTGGTTAGAGTCCAATCAGATTATGGTATAAAGATTTGACAGAATTTTAAACTTGTATTTCAAATGAGACTTTATAGAATATTAATGTTTATACATAGATAATATTCAGAAACTGAAATTACTTCGGTGAACACTTTATTTTACCTTCTTCTTGTTTCAAGTACTCCATCAGAAATATATTTATGTAGACAACAATAACAAGTTTAGCACAGTATGCATATAGTAGAACACAGCTAAGGGAATATGTCTGAAGTGCAGGGGTTTAAATGTGGCCAGTGTGCAATTGCATTCAGTACCACTTGGAAATTTTTTTCAATTTGGCTTTACAGAACTTTTTTGAAGTGTGGGGCGCATACCAAGACTTTTGTCCACATCCACTGTCCTCTGTCCCCTGAACCTCTTAACAGTTTAAAGCTTATTGCCTGTTTGTTGATAAAATATTGCATCAAAAGAAATATGTATATTCATGTGGCTATAGCTGTTTCATATGGGTGAGGAAATAAATTATCAAGGCTGTGACGTTTACTTGGGTTCAAGGACTCAAACAAACTGGAGCAGAGCTGAATAATAACAGCAGTACTCTGAAGAGTCCTCCACTACACAAGGAGATGGAGGTTGAACCCGATGCAGCATAAATCCTTATATATATTGCCTCACAATGCTGCCCTGGAATCCCGCTTCTGCAGCACTTCCCCTGCCAACTCCACAGAATTAATGTTTGGAATGATACTACTATAAAACTTTTTGACTTATGTCAAGTATTTTATTTAGTAGAAAAGCAAGCATAACAACTCCCCTTTTTATGTTTTTTTAGACCATGTATTTAAATTAGGCTTTCCAAAAGCAGGAACTAAATTAATCTGGCTAATCCAGATTGATGCATGTAACTCATTCTGAATTCTACACGGTATCGATCTGTAAATCCTCCCGTAGAAAGTATTTGCAAAAGGAAGGGAACTCAAGTAAACCTCTTCAAGCTGATTGGGTACCTGCCCCCCGTGTCAAGTTTTAGGCTGTGCCCAATCACAGCAGCAGTAGCAGCTAAGAACAATCACATTTTTGATTTGTTTCATTGATTTAACTGATAAATCAAACTCTTACCATATCTGGTCAGGGGGAATTTGCAAACATCTTCCCATCCACAAAGGTAAAAATCCTTGCTTGTTTATAACAAAAAAACAAGCAATGATGCAGCAATAGAACTTTTTCAATTTAGCCATTTTGGTACAATGATGTACAGAAATGGTGCTTCCAAATCTTTATTCTCCAAGCACTTATTTTTCTTCTGCAACATATTTTTTAAAGTTTATGGGTAAGTACCAGCCTTCTACTGTTGGGATCTGGAGTTTGACCACCTTCCTCCAGCAGAGCGCGCCGTGGGTCTCCTGGGCTGAGGCCCTCAGCACACCCAAGGATCATCAGCCCATTAGGAGACCAACCTTCATAAGCAGCAGTCAGACCTTCCTTCGGGCCGCAGTGTTGACCACGTTTGGTTAGCAACCTAAGCCTCTGAACCTCGAAGAATCTTTGTTACCTCTGGTGAGGACCCAGATTCTAACCTGCCTCTGTCTTTTGTTCCTAGGAAGCCTGTCTCTAGCCTGAAGCTCTGAGTGAGC
>JAUZNJ010035382.1:0-12288 GCA_034780135.1 Jordanella pulchra
TAAATGAAATAAACATTTGAATGCATCAGTCTGTGTGCAATGAATAAATATAATGTACAAGTTACACCTTTTGAATATATCTGTATATATATATATATATATATCTATATATATATATATATATATATATATACATATATATATATGAAAAGGTGTGTCTAAACCTGTGGTCTGTACTGTATGTAAATGTGCAATTCTCCGCTTTTCTTAACCACTGTGCCATCATTTTAATACAAGCGTCATTATCAAAGCATGAGAAGCCTTGCTGATCTCAGAGTTGAAAACTATAATTCATATCATCCAGCACAGGAGTCCACTGAATCCCAATTCTACACTTACACAATTTTTTTTCACCTCTAAAAAGATCTCAGATAAGACTGATAAGTTTTAGGACAAACTTTGCTGCTTTAGCCTGATGGAAGGTAGTTTAAAGTTGAAGTAACCAAATTAACCTTCCTCTCTGTAGCACATTTGAATACTGAACAATTCAGCTGTTCTCCATGTTAGGCGGCTGACAAAATGGGTCAGTGTGCAGTTCCTCAAACGGCAATGCCTGGTTCCTCTGATTGCAACCTGGAGAGAAGAGACATTGGTAGCTGCGCTCAGGTTCAGCCCCCCCCCCCCCCGTTCTCCTGTCCATCAGATTAGAATGCACAAAGTTTCCTGTTTTAATTTGAGGAAGTGGCTCAGTTAACGTTTGCGGGCAGTTCCTCTTTCAGCCCACATTTAACAATTCTTCCGCACTGCGTTCTCTCAGTTACAAAAGGAAGGAGGCCCGACAGCTCCACGGTCACGCAGGTATGTACGTTTTTTTTTCCTCTCCTTTTTCGTTGGATGGTTCCATGGCACATATCTCAGCTGAACTCTGGATTTCAAAGATCTCTTTCAGACTGTCTGCTTTTGGAGTATCAGTGTATAAGGGAGATTTTTTTTTTTGCAACTCTTCAGGTAGGTTTGTCTCATCTCAGACGACGTCTCTGCCCCTGGACTTGGTCAAAGCTCCTCAGCAGACTAAAGTCATCCTGAGGCGTTTAGAACAAGTTCAGGGTTGGGGACACCAACTCTACATGTGGAAAGACTTAAGACAGCAGGACTGAGGCCATTTGCATACCTACTATACAAGTTTCACATATGTTTTTGCTTCTCGGTGACATTTTGTCAGATTCACTATGAGCCATTTCTGGTGTTGTGTCTCAATGTAAAATACACCGCGTAGAAAATGAACCTACAAGTGTACTGACACAGGAACTTATGGCTATAAATATGACACACAGAGCAGTCAGATGATTTACACCATTTCTTTCAGGTAATTTTTAAAACATTTTAAGCTTAAAAACAAAGATATCCCCTCTTGTTTTTTGAGGTTGTAATATATTATACACTGCAGCAAAGGTGAAGACTTGAAAGAAAAATGCTCCTGTTAGGCAAAGATGAATACAATAGTGGTGATATTAACCGTCTGTCTGCAGCTGGACATTAATGACACATTTCGTTGCTGACTGAAAGCAGGACTGAAAGTTTCACATTCAGGTGCAAAGCCGCTGAAGTGGCTCTAGTTCCTGAAATGTAGTACTTGTGCTGGGGGGGGCTATATTTACACCAAATGAAGTCAGATATGCAACTTTAGGATGAATGAAAATAAAGTCAAATGCAACATTTCTAAAAGAGTAACACCTTTATTCTATGTATTTTGCTGAGTACAGAAAACAACAGTGAGAACATCATTATTGTGCATTAAGTTTATTTTTCTTGTCTCATGTGCGACATTCAGTAAATAAATCCGACAGATTTATCACCAACCAGAGAGGAGAAGCAGACTTTAGTGTTCTGCCCTCAGCATCAGTGATTGGAAACGTGCTGGCATGTAACTGTCCCTTTGTGTCGCCTCAGTCGTCCACGGTGATGTTCCGGAACAAGTAGGACATGGACTCTCCGTTGTGGATGCGGCGGATGGCCTCAGCCAGGATCAGACTCACATCCACGGTTTTGATCTTTGGACACTGCAGCTTCTGCACCTCATGAGGGACGGTGTTGGTCACCACTACCTGGAGACGCAGAGACACGAATCAGTATTTTTTTTTTTTTTAAAAGGGCCACAATTCAAAACACAAGTAGCTGATCATTCTTAGACATTTATTGATTTACTTTAAACTAATAAGTGTGAGAATAATAATTTAAAACCATAACTTATATAAGTATTTTTTTTATCTTAAAATGTTATACTGCCACTGGGTTTAAATAGATCTGTATATGGAACCATTTCAAATGCATCATGACATCATTCAAAAGAAATATTTGTTTATTTATTAGCCTGCAGCACCTCACAAATTCATTTTATTCACCAGACCTACCCACCAATGTCAGGAGGCTGGGCTAAAACTGGAATGAGGGGTTTATTTATGACCACTCTGAAAATGATTCTTTACATGAATATCATAAAACATATATATTAATTAATTAGTATGACATTTCTCAGTGTGGTGCATTGCAGTTTACCTTCAATGAAATATTCATGTGTTCAATAAAAAAAAAAACATTTACAGTTGTGGTATTAAATGTACGTCTGTTAAAACACTGATTTCTTTATTCAATATATATCCGGTTTTGTCTGTTTAACATTATTATTCGAGTGAATGAGTGTTTGGACTTCATGTGTAACGATCATAAATAAATACCAAGAATAAACTTCTGAGGTTGTCTTTTAACCCTTTAAAGCCAAATGTATCATATTTGATACATGAATTTTTGAGTCCTCTGCATCATCAGTGGGATATTTTCGCTCTTGAGAACCGACTTAATAAATAAGAAATATGTAGGGAACAGAAAATGGATAAAAGATTATACGGAAATGCTTAATGTATCAATGTATTGATGCAAAAAAAGATCAAATTTAACTTATATAAAATATGTGGTTTTTTTTTCAGAATTTTTCATAGAATTCAATGACAAGTCTTATAATAAAAAAAATCTGAATTGTCTGTCAATTGGTTCGGGCTTTAAAGAGTTAATTAAATATCCCATAAATAACTTTGTTTATGGGTTTTTCTTTATTATCATTCATTACACAAATGGACAACTTGGGATGAAGATAATACACATAACCATTTTTTAACAGCTATGTAAAGTACATCTTAAAACTAATGCTACATCTTTTTTAATATCGAGTAATAAAGCAAAAAACACAAAAAAGTTTTGTGTCTTATCTGTCAGCTTGACTTCTTAAAAACTATACGATTTTCTTCACCAGTCAGGGTCCAACATTCCTGGATAGCAGCTGTTAGACCAGCTTTTCAGGAAAGAGATTCATCATGTAAATTAAATCAGAAATGTTCAGTTAGACCAATGGCTTCCAAACCTTCTTGCTGGGCCCACCTTTGGATTACAAGAAAGTTTCCACTCCTTACCTCCCATCCACCGAACCTGCCTGACCTTTTCTGCAGTTAAACAAAGAAAGTTGACTGCAGGAGGTTATACAGATTAAATCTCCAATCGCAAAACTCTCTCCTTCACAGTCCAACTGTTTTAAAGTTTCAATGTTTATCTTATTGTGTAATACATTTGAACGCTGCAAAACACCTCTCAAAATGAGCAATAAATTAATTTTACAATTGTTTAAGGGTGGGCTTAAAACATTCCTTTCTGATAAAGCTTATAGTTAGAGTGGTTCAGGTTATCCTGAGCTATCTCTGTAGTTATGCTGCTATAGGATTAGATTGCTGGAGGACATAGGAACCATTTTTCCTCTTTCAGTATCACATTATCCCTATTGTTCAATTCTGCAGTATTTGTTAGTTTAACCCCTAACTACTGTATATGTGCTCTCTTGTATCCCTTTTAACATAAAAACTGGCCTAGAGCTCGTCTGCTTCTTTGCTTGACAGAGCTACCAAACGGAGCAGGCTTACAGATACCTTTTCTTACATAGAAAGTATTTATGGTTCAGTGCTTCAATGTTGATTTTGTATGTCTGCTTCTATCTCCTTGGGCTATATAAATAAACTGAACTGAAATTGAATCATTTCTACAATACCTCCCTGTAATTATGCGGCCCCTCCCCCCATGGTGACCTTTTTTACCCAGACTGTAACTCTGTCGGTTTTCCTTCTTAAAATAGTTTCAGAATTACTTCCATTGTTTCTGCTGTCAGCAGTCTTGTTTTGACCCATGTTTTCTGTCAATGATTTCAGATTAACAAAAAGCCCTTAAAAAGGTCTCCAAAATGCTGTTTTACCTGCAGACTCATTTCTTTCTTTTCTACTTTTCAGGCCTTAGAAGTGGAAATACCATATTCTATGTATTTTTCTCTAGTGCTCTTAAAAGGATGTGTCACTAAAGATTATGTTACTCCATTCTATTTTTGTATTAAGACTTTTCTGCTTTTAAATAGAATTATTTTTTTTCCTTCCTTGACTGAAAAACCATCACTTGTAATGATTCCATTCTTTTGCCAGGAGTTGAATGTTCTGTGAAGCATTGTGAATTACACACATTTACACAGCTGCTGCTTCTCATCATCTTCTGCTCCTAATGCTTCAAATTTTTATGCATTCTATACACGCAAATCCTTTTTTCCACTACCCGATCTTAGATTTAGACACAAATAAAGGAGTAAATCATTTTTTGCCATCATTTGAGAACCTTACTTCATCTATTGCAGACTCCTCTATTAGCCTGGGGGCTTCTGCAGAGAGCAGCCCATGTGTGGCCATGATGTAGATCTTGTAGGCTCCCCTCTCCTTTAGGCTTTCTGCTGCCACAACAAAGTCCTCCACGTCATCTATAATATCATCCTGTGGAAGGTTTAACACATTGGAAAGACAAGGGAAACTAAGCATTGGGACTTTTATCAAATGCATCCTACTGGGGTTGTTGGAGGTTATTATAGGTTCACATAAAATCCTGATGGATATTTTCCACCCCAAAAGCTCCGGACATACAAAAATATCAGGGGAAAAAAGGGTCCAAAAAGGATGCCAAATTCTGATATTTTACCTTTATGAGAAATTTTTAAAATTAACATCAACAGCAGAACTAAGAAGAGAAAACAAGGATACCAGAAATGAATGTAAAGTAGATTAAATACCCAAATATTTTAATTTTGCTTTGCAGTCTTCACACAGTTTACAGCTTACCACGATGATGGCAATTCTTCCTCCAACGTCTCCAACGACAGTGATAGGAGGCTTCTCCTTTGGCATCATCACTGAAAAATAGAGATAGAAGTTATTAACAGAAAGGTTCCCATAATCCTTCAAAAGGATTGGTTCATTGGAATGAAATAATGTCAAAAAAGATACATTTCTTTTACAAAGGAAAAAAGATTTTAATCACCAACATTTTTATACGCCCAGAATTTCAATAAATCCCCCAAATGAAGCAATTACATCATCTTTAAGGCCACTTTTTTAAATGGCCTTTATTTGATAGGAGACATTGGGGAAGAGACATGCAGCAAAGGTTGAGAACTCGGACCTTTGCAAATGGGTCGAGTGCTAAATCAGCTGAAGTATATTAGATCTAAACTGGTTTAGGTGAGCCTAATGACGGCCTAATTTGCTTTAAAACTCACAAAACAGAATCTGGTCAAGTAAAAGTGTTGATTTCTGTCGTAGGACTCTGCCCATGACAGAGCCTTCAGTCATATTTAGGCTGTATATCATCAGCTGTGTCTCTGAGTAATGCATACAGTGAACTGGGCATTGAGAGTTTCTTAAAGTGACAATTTTAATTAATATCTGTTACACTTGGAAATCCCATAACATAACAACCTTGATGAAACAGGATGCTCATATCTGCGCCCTGAAGCTCTCTGGGAGAGTCCAACATGTTTGATTAACCTTTAAACAGCATTTTCTGCTAAATCTATGGCAGCTGTGGAAAAACACATTACATCTATTTGTTTTAGCAACAGGCTAACATAAAAGGCCTCCTCCTTCGAGAACAACAACTGGACCATATTTGAACTATTTTTACGTAAGTAGGCGTCGCCCTCTCTGCCTGCTACTAGGCAGGAGATGAAACATTCAGATACACGTGCTTGTTTGTGTTTACACGTGTGATCAAAAGAAAAGGGTCATAATTCTAAGAATTTAATCAAGTGAATATATTTGGCAGTGTGTTCCAAAACCAGAGGATTGTAAAGGTCTTTCATTTGCCTTACATGGCAGCTCCAGGCCTGTGTGTCCAGCTGTGGTCCGGGACAGCGGGGGGGAATGTCGACCGTCTGCCATGTCAGACTCCGAATGCTGCCCCTCCCCGTGCATCACCACCAGGCCAAGTCGCAGCCTCTCAGCGTAAGACTGGGCTCTGAAACAGAAGAATAGGCAGAAACCGAGCAGTCAAAGGACCGAACCGCCACCATGTCAGCCAGAGAACGAGGAAACGAGCTGGCAAATGAAAAGATGGCTGCAGGGTCAAAGAGTTTGGAATGCAAAAATAAAAAAAAAAAAATGGTTTAAACCTTCTACGAGGGGCTCTAATTCTGAATCAATTTCTTACAAAAAATCTAAAGATCGATTCATCTCATCAAAATTGATCTAATTTCCGTGTGCTGTAATATCTTTACAGCGTGGTCAAAACTGACAATATATTTCTTAATTTCAATCAATACAATGTATTCAAATCACAGAATCAATTTACTTTAAAAGCCTAAAAAAAACTGCTAACTGTTCTTGACTTATGGTTTTTCTGTTTTAAAATAATAAAAGCCTTGTTTGACTCATCTGACTGTATCCCTAAGCTGCTTGACCAGCTGTTGCTTTACAAGCAACATCCTTTTCTACACCCTCTGCAAGCAGCAACCTGTTTCACACTGATCTGACGCTTTTGTGGGGACAGCTTTTGCAGGGTACCCGTCATCCAAAAAGGGGACGTTTGGTCGCGTTATCATGGGCGCTCATTTTGTATCTAAAACCTACAGTGTTGGAGCTTAGCAGCTGAGCAGCACAGCCTACAGCTGCAGAGCACAGCTACGTGTCTGTGGTGGACGCCATCGCTCATGTAGCCAATGTGCTGCGGCTCTTTCAGGGTTAGCTCGAATCGCATGCCCCCGAAGCATCCGTCACTGACGAACACCATAAGCACCGACCGCAGTGCTTAGCGAAATTGGGGAAATACCTTTAAATGTCATATCAGTTATCGTCAAGCCCTAGTGGCCATTTTAGCAAACATGTATGAACTAATACACTCAATGCTAAAGTAGAAAAGTGCTTCCTCTGATGTTTACTGATTGAAAATGTGTCTTTACTGAAAGAGGTTTGGTAAAATAGTTTGGATTTAAACTTATAAAGAATTATTTCATACATTTCATTATTTTATACTGCAACATCTGCTGAGTTTGAGACTTAGTATGGGATATGAATTTGTCCTCAGAGACCCCTAGCGTCTCCCACGGCCATTTTGTTTTATAGATATTGACACAGATAATATAAACCATTAGACTTAAATCCTTTTATGAAAGCACCTAATAAAGTGAATTAAATATGGAATCCATTATCCTTCATTCGACAATCCCACCTACTCATGAATTATTGTCCTCACTTTTAAGCACCGAGTGTCTCGTTACCTTTTAGCAGCCGAAGGAGTCTTTGCAACAATGACAGCATTCCTGTAATCTGGAATCTGGAGATAAAGAAAACATTTTCAAAAAGGGCAAAACAATTGAAAGATATAATATCAAAAGGTGAAATATTCTAGTCATTCATGTAAGAGTGAAGTTTTTAGAGAAATAAATGGTTTTATATTTGTGCTTTCAACATGATGTACCTCTTCCTGGATGTACTGAAGGAGAAAAGGGGAAGCTCTGAGGTTGTCAATTGGGATGTTAAAGAATCCCTGGATTTCCTTTTGGTGAAGGTCCATAGTGATAATGTGAGTAAGTCCTGCAACATAACATACAACCTTCATCGAAAATGGCTTTAGAGCAAAATGACAGGATCAGATGAACAAACAAAAAAACATGACAAACTTACTGTTAAAACAAAATAGCCAAACAAAGTGTGGATTCCTGATTATATCACTAAGCAAACATAGAAAAACTGATTTGTATTAAGGATTTAAAAACAATGCAGCAAATATTAAAACTGGTTCCATAGAACTGGAAGTCTGAATCTGGAAAAAACCCTAATTTCCCAACAACCTCCACTATTTAAATGTTGTGTTGAGACTAAAAGAGTAGAAATAAAATCATGCAAACATGTTTGATCAACTCTGCTGATGCAGCATTTGTAAGAAATGTGATTTTTTTTTGTTATTTTAAAATGTGCCATAGTTTTTGGAGAAATCAACAGGCTTTCAAACATCATTAGATGTAAAGTCAGTCGAAGGTTATCTTCATTTTGTGCTTTCCTTGATTACCAAATAAAATTTCTTATTTATGTTTATAAAAAAATGCAACAAAGCCAAACCACTTCTACTTTTGCTTTAAGGCTGTTTTTGCCATCAGGACAAACTAAGATCAGCCTGATTTTATGATTATTCTACAATAACTACAGATTCTTTACAGCACAGCTGGTGTGTTTGATTTTTAGTTTGCAAACATGTAGTCAGTTTAAGAGCCTTAGTTTCAGCTTATAACTACAACCTGAAAGGCTGTAAAGGAAAAAGGGGCATTAAAATTATCATCTGCGATAACTGAACGATGAATTATGATAAGCCAAATCAGAAGATTAGAGGCATTACTTTTAAATCAATCAATGTGACAAAAGGAAAACATTCTTTTAAATGTATATTTTATATAGTTCATATAACGGCTCAGAAAATAAAATCTTAAAACTCTACAATTAAATTCCTTTCCTGTTCTGATCCAGATTTTAAAACTGGAAGAAGCTTCATTTAAAGATTTTATAGAAAGCATTATTTTATGCTGTAATTATAACAAGCAGGTCCAACTATGAAATGTGCCTGAGCAGTCGTTTGTGGCTGCTGCTGAAACTCAGTGGTTCAGTTTGTTAAATGCAGCTATTTTAAGGTATGCAAACGTTTTTTTGCACTTAGTCAGATGCAGACAGCAGTGATACACCACTGGGAGCTGGAGTCATCACTATACTTAAACTAAAGTGGAAGTCAGTACAGCAGCTTGGCCCACTGCTGTGCAAACCTTATCACAGTATAACAGCAGCCACTGGGTTCGCAGTTGTACCGTGCAGCTCTGTCTCACCAGCTTTAGCCAACATGGAAGCGAGCAGCTTGCAGACAATGGATCCTCTCTTCCTCATCTTGCATTGTTTGCTGTAGGGAAAGTAGGGAATGACTCCGATGATGTTCTTGGCGCAGGATGTCCTCAAGGCGTAAGCCATCACCAGCAGCTCCATGACGGCTGTGTTGACATCCCTGAAGGGTCGATGGAGACATTAAAACAAGTTGTGAGCCTAAATTAAAAACATTGGGGTTTGTTTCTTATTTTTCATGAAGGGTTAAAGTATTCAGGAACTAAGAAAAATCAAAATCCAGAGCCAAGGGTTTATGCAGACCAATATTTTGTAGCACAAATGTTGCTATTCTATGCTAAAAGTACAATTTACACATTTATTATATGAACAAGAGCCGCTGGGTGAAACAATTTATTGATAAACTGTTTTCCATTTTTAATCATAATGACAACAAAAACATCCAAATGACCTGATCACAAGTTTACATACCACAGTTCTTAATACTGTGTATTACCCCCTGTAACATCAAAGACAGCTTGAAGTCTTTTGCGGTGGCTGTGGATTAGGGTCATTATTTTCTCAGATAGTAAAGCTGCTCATTCTTCTTAACAATAAGCCTCCAGCTCCTGTACATTCCTGGTCTATCTTACATGAACTGCGCACTTGACATCTGTGACAACTCTGTGTTTTTGGATTGTTGTCATGTTGTTCCCAAAGCATCAGCGATCCACGTCCATGTTTCACAGTAGGAATAGTGTAGCTTTCATCACAGGCCTTGTTGACACGTCTCCAAAGGTAACGATTATGGTTGTAGCCATAAAGTTCCGTTTTGGTCTCATCAGTCCAAACCACCTTGTTCCAGAAGTTTTGATCTTGTTGGTGTGCTGGTTGGTGTGTCAAAGGCGAGATACTTTATGGTATTTACGTAGTCAGGGCTTTCTTCTGGTGACTCGATCATCCAGCCTCACTGCTAGTTTACAGAAATCTCCGCATTTTAGCTGATTTTATTTGTGGGTTTTTCTTTGCATCCTGGATAATTGGTGTGGTTTGGTTTTAACAGAGATTTTCTATTTGTTAATCACAGTTTGAACAGTGCTGACAGGTATTATCAATTCCTTGGACCTTTTGTATCCCTTTCCTGCTTTATAAAGTTCAAAAACCTTTTGTTTTCCCCACGACTCAGAACACTAGATGCTGTCTGGATTGCAGAAACTCACTCATCTGTTATGCAAACACGCTGATTACAAGCCAACAGATCATAGGTCACACAGGTCATCATTAGAAGCCATTTAAAACCATTTGTGTCAACTTTTGCACATGATATCAGACCAGAATCACCAGGGTGTGTAAACTTTTGATCAGGGTTATTTCGGTTGTCTTCAGTTTTCATTATGATTTATAAATAGAAAACATGGTTGTTTGTGAATAAATAGCTTCACCAAACCACTAACCATGAGTGGAAAAAACACTTTTGTTTATATTCTCTGAAAAAGGGGCAAAAAAGCAAAAAAGGGTATGTAAACTTATGAGCACAACTGTATAATTAAAAAAGAAACACACAAACCAATAAACACCTGATTAATTTCTACTTGAATTAGATAAATCTTAAATAAGTTGTTTATATTGGAAAGATTCATCTTTACTTAGAACACATGATTCTGTTTCAAGGATTATCAGTGGAGATAAACTTTGGGCAGTTTAAACTGGACCAAAATACTTTAAAAAGGCTCTTAATTCTGGGCGTTTTTCTCGGACAGAAGCCGTTTTTCTTATAAGGATGTTGTTTAAAAGTCTTTTTTTTCTGAACAGTTATCTAGGAACCAACATCAAGCAATGTTATAGGAAGATAATGGGCAGAAATTCCACCATAACAAAGCAAGAAACTCATCACATCACAAAGAAAACAAGTACTTGCATCATTGCTAAAGGAGGTTCCACCAGCTAGTAAATACTACATATAAAAGGTACATATTATTATTCTCATTTTATATCATCGTGATCTAGCAAAACATGATATAGGCTTCCTGTTTGTAAAGAGAAAACACAATTTAAATGCTGTCTTTAATTAAAAAGACATTTTCAGGATAATTTCCTTTCTTTACTTTGACACAAGACCTAAATAGCAACCTGGGAACTTTAGCATTACTGCATCTTAGTTTCTTCTTGCAAATGATGTCAAAAAAAAAATTCACCCAGCAGCATTTACTGTTGTTTATTGGAGATTAATCATCCAGTTTCATATCAGAGATGATGGTGTCTAAACAGACCATTAAAGATAAAATTACCTCGGAATGGTCTGAATAATAAAGATGTCTTGGCCTCGGACAGATTCTTTCACTTCAACTCTAGTCTCTGTGGGGGGAAAAGAGTCACGATCAGTTAAAGAGCAAAGCTGTGAGGTATGAAAACCTTTTCACGGTGGATCCCAGCTATCAGGTCAGACTGCTAAACCTCACCCGAGTTTGACTCTTGGTAAACTACCGACCTGCCCAGCTCCACACCCAGGCGCCTGGAAACAAACAATGAAAAAATGACAACATCTGACTTTAAAGCACAAATAAAAAAATTCCTGTGATGAAAAAAAATTTTGCTTTTCACAAGTCTCCAAAAAAACGGTTGCATAGTGCATGCGCTCTCAAACCTTTTAAGTTATGTGAGAAAATGACCTGGAAAGTCTTAAATGTTTGGACAAACAGAAATCTGAAAAAAGTTTGAACAAATCTGAGGTTTCCTTAAGAGGCGTCTCGTCATGTACTTTGACTTTATGTGTTGCGACTCCTGTAGCTCAGTCTGGCTACATTTAAACATGTTTCAATTAAATCATGATACCCTGTTAGCTTATATTTCATTTCTATGTTTTACACTTTATATTTGGTCCATGTGTTAGTAGGAATAAAGAAAAACTCTAAAAATCGCAACTACAAACATTTATCAATATAAAATATGAGAAAATTTACATTAAATATTAAATCGTGTTCCTCTTCATAATATATATATATTTTTACGTTTTGTCATCTGCTATGTATTTAAAATTCACCATAAGGTTTTTTTTCTATATTCCAAATTTTATTTAGAAATATCAATTTTTTTTTTTTTTTTTTTTGAGCTTTTTACGGCACTAGTGGCTCGTTTTTCTGAC
>JAUZNJ010035383.1:0-12287 GCA_034780135.1 Jordanella pulchra
TCCGATCACTCTATCACAGAAAAATAAGACTTGTGGAACTTATTGGAAACTCAAGACAGCCATGACATTATGTTTTTTACAACTGTATGTAAACTTTTGACCACAACTGTAAATACTGTAGAAAGAAAAGTTTTTGTTTTTCATTAATTGCTTCTGGCACCTGTTGTGTCACTTAGACGGAAAAAGTTTGTCTTTTTCCTGAAACTTCCACACCAAACAGTTTTGTTAGCATGTTCCATTATTGCTAAGGTTTGCAAGTTCTGCAACATAATGACCTGACCTTAACCTGAAAAATTAAATGCATTATATAAGCTCCAGGCCTCCTTTTGTTGTATCGGTTATTCGCATTAATACGCTGATCCAACAATATAAGTCAATAATATAAGCCATTAGCTTTAGAAATCATAAAGGGGAGAGATATGGTAGAAGATGTTTTTTCTTCCAGTCTGATCCTCTTATTCTCTCATAAATAAATGCAATTCTGAGTGCAAGATATTTGAATGACATGTGCTCCAAGTGATTATAGAGGAATAATAATATTTTTGGAGCCATCACCCGGCCCGTAGGTGGAGGAGGTGGAATCGCTATTCACTCTGTGTCGCTGCTCTATTAGAAGCACTCTAGAAAGCTGGTGGGCCCACTTAGCAGTGTAATAAATACTCTAAGGGAGAGCAGACGGGGATAGGAGAGAGACATAAAGGAGTGATGCTGCTGACGAGCTGAGAGACTGTTGAGAGACACAGCAAAGGGAAGAGACTGATGGATGCGGATGAAGAAAATCGGAAGGTTAAGATTGTAAAGTGATTGAAAGTGATTTGAAGAAAGAAGAGAACCCAAAAAGATGCTATCTAGAAATATGTCAAGGAAATGTCTTGTGATATATGTTTAATAACTTCTCTTTTCTCTGCAGGATGTTTAGGAGACCGGGCTGCTAGAAGGGGCTTAACAAACATCTGAACTACATGGTCGATACAGCCTGGAGATCTATTTCACCTTGACATCCCCTCAGATGAATTATGATTTAGGCCCAAGCAGGACATTGCAAGCATCTGCTAGCTGATTGGCTCATAAATTTAAGCAACTCTTGTTGCCCACCATTTATTTGGGGCATGTAGACAAACACTGACAAGAAATAAGTTGTGCTGGGCTTCATCCTGGTCTCTGTGGAGATGACCAACAAGATCTATCAGAAACCCATTCTTGGCGATTAATGCTGCTGGTTCCAGCTCAGCTGAGAGTGAAAAAAACAAATAAATCAGGGAGTCAAACTAATGAGTAGGGATGTCTTGATCTGATATTTATATTAAAAAAAATCTGATATCAAAAAAACTGATCTGATATTAGCATATCACAAAAACTAATGTCGACATCTAAATCTCTGATATTTTCATGCTGATAGAAACACTCTGCTCATTGGTTAGTTTTACATAGTTCAGTTGTTTTCATACCTTTTGTTGTTGACTTTGTTTTCTGCTTTAGTAATAATAATTGATCAAGCTTTTTTTTAACATTCAACTGTACAAAATGAGTAAAAAAGATGGTATGATTTGTGCTGATATTGTATCAGGTTTATATCCGTATCTGATAATTCTCAAACCTGCAATATCTGCATAGTATCAGAAATGAAAAAGTTGTATCTAGACACCCCTACTAATGAATACGAACAGGTCCAAGTTTTTATCTAAACATAATCTAATAAGACAAGCAGTATAAACCCTTAATATGCTAAAGGATTAGGTTTAAATCCACACCTATGGATTACCAGCCAGTATGAGGCAGCTTTAATGCTTTGCAAAACTGTTAATACCACTTAAATGTCTTACATTTTGTAGAGTTCAAAAAACACAAATTTTAATGTTGTTTGAAAGAATTTTTGTATTATTTTTAGAAAGAATTTAGAAAGCTGACAATTGGGCTGCAAATGTGTATTCACATTCAGACCCTATAACCCCGATAACCCTTAATAAAAGTGAGTGCAACCATTTACCTCTCCAAGTTCCTTAGTAAACCGGGTTCAGCTGTGTAACAGAACCTCATTGGGTGTTCAGTGAGAACCTCTGAATTTGTTTTGTATTTTGAAGTACATCAGAGAACAAGGGAGCATCATGAAGACATGGGATACACCACACTGATCGTGTTTAAGCTTGTGGAGCAAAAGAAAAAATTGCTAGATTAAAAAAAAAAAAATCAAAAGTTTTAAGTCATGTGGAGGAATGTTTTAATTCTGTGTCCAAAAACAGAGATGGACAGCCATGAGTTTTCAAATGCTGTCAAAAGTATGTAAAAGCCTCTTTATAGATCTAGACCTTTTTTACAGTTGTGTAATAACAAAATTAAGAATATAGTTTAACACCGCCTTTAATTTTACATGCATTTATTGAGAAAGGTTATGAGCTCTTGTTAAGAAAATGTTCAGTTAAAAATTTTGACAATCCCTATGAAAAACAGCTGCACAATATCAAGAATTCAAATAATTGTGATACAGTGGTGTGAAATATTTTTTTCTCACTGTTCTCCCAGTTTTCCATAACGAATTACCTCATTGTTTTGTATGAGTTGAGCCCCATTGTTTACTGAAATATACATGAAGTTTTTGCATCAAGGTCATTTAAATCCACCCAGCTGTCAAATGTAATATCCTACCACGTTTTTGAATCCAGTTTGTTACAGTGTTGATATTGAACATGAGTTTAAGACAAATGTAGCTTTAAATTCTATAAATAACTTTTTTTAAGCTACTCACTCTGTCATGGAAATTTTTCACATTAATCCAAGACTTTCTGTTCTGTGGGGTATAAACATGATGCGACATAGAGTCAATATTTCCAACCTATGGGTTTAGAAGCAGCCACTAAAGGCTGTATCTGAATCCATAATTATATTTTTGCTCACACAGCAAGCTGGATGGTAAGGGAGTTTTTTTTTTGTTTTTTTTTTTAAACAAAGGGTCTCTAACCAGCTTCAGTAAAGTGTGACATCTTTGGGTCGGGGAGGCATAGCAGAAAAATGCTAATCAGTCCAACAACCACAAACATAAATTCGTGGATTTGACCTAATGTTTCAAGGATGTTCAGGTATTTTGGTCAGATTGAGTTTTTAGCAAAACGAAAAAATGCTCTAGATGGGTTTGGGATAAAACAAAGACTGTGCGAGCAAGTATTTCTTCCTCAGTGTGAAGAACACTGGGTGGGGTTATCTGATGTTTTGCTACTACCCTTGTCAGAGTGAATGTCATCATTCGACAACACTGCAAAAAATGATCTAAAATGTATAAAGAAATTTTGAAATCTGTGTATTTTCCCTTCATATTTAGTAGGCAAGTAAAATCTTCCTCTTAATAAAATTTGTATGTTCACCATTACAATAGGACAATTAATTGCACTTGTAATAAAACGATATGTTCTTTTTCTCCCCATCTTATTACCATTTTATTTAGATCAAGTGCAAATAAACCAATTACAACAACTTTGTTACTTACAGCTAGATTACTTTTTAAAGTGTATGCATTCCGGTAGATTCAAAATAAAAAAATAAAACACTGGTAGACTTTCACAGTGAAACAGAAAATAGTCATAACTTCAAAGTAAGATAATAATAAAAAATAGTTCTGTCAGCATATCATAAACATGTTTGCATTGTCATATCATTTTCCAGAGATAATACTTTAGAAAACCATTTGCAATGAAGGGAGGAGATCATAACCCAGAACTCTGGAAAATGCCCTTTTCCAGATAGGACCCTCTTTTTATAATACAACCTTAACAGAAGTAATTTTCAATCAGTAAAAGTTGCACAAAGTGCAAAAGAAGTGTGTCATGGGTCAGTTTGTTTAAAAAAAAATCATTTTTCAACTTTTTTTTTAAAACGTAATAGATGTGGCCTTATTTTGAAGGCTGGATTTAAAATAAAAGATTTCATCTTTAAAATACTGAATGTAAGCAGAATTTTAAGCCACTGTAAATCATGGCCAGTTTGGGTCTTCAAACGCTTACATTTTTTACTATTTTAAATTAAACATGAAATAAATAATTAACTTTAAATAAACACCACTAAACCATGGTGTCTAAAAGCAGTTTTCTTGTGCAGAAGAAGCCAAGTCAGAACCCAAATCGGGATTAGGAGCTGCTCTTTAATTGTGATCTTCTGGAAGAAGGAAGCTTTCGTATAATAGCTTTAACAGTGAAGATGTCAAGGAGAACATGCATACCTTGTGTAATCTCTACGCTCTAACTTTAAAGGTCAGACAAGGTGGGAGAATTACAGTAGCTTAGAGTCGTTATGTAAGACCTGGAGCCACCACAGAATTAGCTTCGTGATACAGAAAGAGCCTAGTCATTAATTTCTCTTTGAAGTTGCCGCTATTTGCATTTAAACATAGACCTCACAATGTTTCCAAACACACAAAGGAAGTTGTTAACAAAAAAGATCACATTAGTCCTAATATTGAACGTTCCAGATTTTTATGACAGACCTTCATCATCAGTTTAAATAATTGTTAGTTTTGCTTTTCTAAAGCTAGTGTTACTCTTCTTTTTTCTTTTTTTGGAACAGGTGTGTTACCTTTGATTCCGGCTGCCCGGGCACGGTAGTACCCTGCCGGCTGAGGTCCCGGTTCTGAGGTTCGCTCTCCTTTTCGCTGATTTCCGTCATCTCAAAAAAAGTAGAAATTGTCCCCTAGTATTATAAACAGGAGACCGTGGCAGTAGTGAAACAAGAAAGTGGAAACTATTCATACAGAGGTCTGAAATATGGCGTGGAAAAGATGACAGGACGTCTCAGAATCCAAACACAAATCTACCAAAATAAAAAAAGACAAATCCTCTGAAAACGAGCCTGTTCATTTCACATTTGCACTTCTGAACGGGTAGAAATAACTACGACCAATACAATATCGGAATTAAGACTGAATATCCAGTAAAGGTTTGCCGTCCATCCTCTAGCTTGCCTCGTGCCCCGGTTAGTATTTCTCCTCGCGCGCACACACTAGATCCTTCAACAACTTTAATCTCGCCGATAGAAATTGCTCAGCGTGCTCTGATTGGTTCAAATACCCAGGAAAAAAAACAAGTACGTGATTGGATGAAGGATAATGACGGTAAGACGTGTTTAATCAATTAATTGAGGGCTAAAACGGCAGAATTTAGGCTCACTATACTTATAAATAATATAACTTTTTAATTGAAATAAATCTACAGTGCAAAATGACTAATTAAAACCTTTTAAAGCATCATACAAAATATGATTAAATTAGCTTAATTTATGTAATGAGTCTAAACACATATAACTGTTTAACTGATTTCCCCATTTTTCTCTGAAAGTTCTTGATTTCACAACTTATTGAAGATGATAGAAAAAATACTAACATTTCTTTCGCTGCAGCATGCAGGAAAAGTGTTTTGTAAATAAAGTTTGATTTTATTTATCTTTTTATATCCTTTCTTCGACAATAGAAGATGCATTTAAAGGACTTCTTGTAGCAGCCATCTTGGATTTTAATATAAAAGTTACACTTGACACCTGCAGTACTTGGACCCTCCACTAAAAGGCGGAAAACAAGGAAAGGGGTTGATCTGAGAGGCTCCTCAAGGACTGCTGATTAAAAGGTCAAGAGCTTGAAAATATATTAATCATGTATATTTTAGGGATTTTTTGGGGTTAAGCTATAATGCCTAGAGAACAAACAATCTGTGAGAGGCAAGGAATTGTAGGGCTTTAGCATTTTTGGAGTCAAAGAATGTTTTTCATCTTAAATTCAAAATGAACATATGAATTTACAGTTATGGGTTGAGTAAGAAGTGGGTTACTTCCTGAGCAACCTACATGTTTTACAGTGTGTTTGCTCCACTTAATGATTATTCATTAATCATTTACTGCTTAATCATGAGTAATCTGATTAACATTTTCATCTCTAATAGGTGGTGAAATACTGCACCCTAAAACAACAAATACAATTTAAGTTTTTCCATTCATTTAGAATTAGGCTTAAAATGTAATAGATAGTGATATGATATAGCTATATTGATACAAAGACAGCTGTATACGTTTTTTTTTTTTATTATCAGCAAACAAGAATAGATTATGTTACTACAATGACATGCCATGGCTCCTTACATTTTTATACAGATCAATACTTACAGTAAGCAAAAATGCAGGATTTATTCAGGCTCCCCTGCTTATGACAGAATTACTAACCTAAAATCACGACCATTTAGGTTAAACATTACAAGCATGAGTAGGTGACTGCGCAATCCACAGAGCGCATGGACACCCCAGCATGGGTGGCTGATTCAGCACAAAGGACAGCTCCTCCTGTCTGCCTCTGCAAGAGTCTCACAATTACCAGGATATATGTAAACTGTGCCTTTCTATTCTCACCCAGTTCTTTAACACATTTCTCCTATTTTCTAAACCTTATGTTTGTTGCATTTATATAATCATATATCAGAAAGTGTTGAGCAAATTATGCAGATTATAGTATTTTATATTTATTCTTTTGCAAATGCGTAGAGATCTGTGAACTAACTTTCTATCAATCGTGTGCTGCTAGCTAAAAGAATTAGAGTGGATTTGCTTTTTTCCTGTGTGTGAAGCAGAATGCGACAGAACACCATGTTCCAGTTTCTTGTATGTCAGTTTGTGTGAGCCCATCTTCAAGCAACTCAGTAGTGCTTATACATGTTCACTACAAAATTCAAATTCAGAAAAGGCTGTTAGGAGCCATCTTGGTCCATATGCTAGCTTATTCCCTCATAATTGTAATTCAATATGATTAGAATTCAGTAAAACACTGTGCAGAAATATCTGGCAAGTTGTATTTGAGATGATTCTTTTTATTATTGAACAACTATGTTCCCAATTAACCCAAAAGACTTAAATATCAAAGCTGAATATTTTTGGAAGTTTGCATGTTTTTTTTAGAGTTGGCTATCTTAGAAGGATATCTGTTTGTGCACGTAACTTATTTTCACCAGGTAAACCAACATTAACGACACAAAATTAAAAAATAAACATTTCTGACATTCAAAAACAAATCAGTGACCAATATAGTATTTGCCTGCATGTGATGGAGCTTTGTCCTGAATGAAAATCATGTTTTTCTTGTACGATACTGATTTCTTCCGCTACCACTGCTTGAAGAAGGTGTCTTCCAGAAACTGGCAGTAGGTCTGGGAGTTAAGCTTCACTCCATCATCAAACCGAAAAGGTTCCACAAGTTCATCTTTGATGATACCAGCCCATACCAGTACCCCACCTCCACCTTCTGGTGTCTGAGTCAGAGTGGAGCTCTCTGCACTTTACTGATCAAGCTTGGGGTCCATCTGGCCCATCAAGAGTCGCTCACATTTCATCAATCCATAAAACCTTAGAAAAATCAGTCTTAAGATACTTGGCTCAGTCTTGATGTTTTATCCTATGGTTCTTGTTCAAAGGTGGTCATTTTCAGCCTACTTTACCATGGCCATGTTCCTGAGTATTGCGCACCTTGTGCTTTTTGATACTCCAGTAATGCTGCAGCTCAGAAATATGGCAAAACCGGTGGCAAGTAGCATCTCATCTCATGTTCTAAATAAATGGATAAACTAGAGATAAACTACAGGAAACAATTTTCAGCTCCAAACACATTTGGATTTCTTTAATTAGATACTTGAAGTGTTTAAATCCATGATTCAGTTAGTTTTTAATGATTATTCCATTTGATATTGAATCGTGAACATCTTTTACTCTCATACCATGCCAAGAGCTCCTGCTGGCATCCATTTTTGCAGCATCATCTTTTATTGAGCAGTCAGGAGGGGTATTATTTTGCTCTGCTGAAATAAACACTACCTTTCATCTCTTTAAGCTCCACAAACACAACAATATATAAATAAAACAAGGCACACAGAATGACTTATTACAGGATGTGGCTGTGGTTGCATTTGTTTAGAACTCTCTGTGACTATTGAAGTTAAACTGTTAACTGAGGTATTAGTAGTTTAAGGTTGTGGTCTAACTTTTTTTACTGCCTGCTTTTATCATTTTGTTTATCTTTATTGAATTTTACTCAGCTTTTATTTTTCTTCTATTTTATTGTTTAATACATGTAAAGTACTTTAAATTGTCCTTGTGCTGCACTGGGCTTTACAAATAAACCTGCCTTGCCTTGAGGTTTCTCTGGTATATGTTTTGAATTTGCATAACTCTGTTGCAAAGAAAGCTGTCACAAGGGCTTTTTTTGACATTTGTTGTTTTCTAATTCTATCTCTTTTGAGGATGTGTCTTTTGAAAATGTATATTTGATTCTGCTTGTGTGAATTTGCTCCACACATAAATCTCTTAAGCATGTAGGCAGTACACTGGGCCCCTAATAATTTTTCTCTCGAGGCTGACTTGGTGTTCAAAGAGAGAGAAGCAGACATACAAAATGAACATAGAAGCACTGATGCATAAATACTTTCTATGTTAGAAGAGGTAGCAGTAAACTAGCTACTTAGATTACTCTCTCTAGGAAAAAATAGTTAATCAGCAGAGCTCTGAGTCATTTTCCATATCGAAGGGATGAAAGAGAGCACATAGGAATAGTCACAGTAAAAGCTGAGCCCATAGTTATGTCTAGGAGAGAAACAGGACCTAGCACTGAAAAACAGGCCCAACTTCATCATCTATAACTGAAGGCATTAATTGCAACAGATATTTTTCTCCAGGATGGTGTCACAGCCAGAACCAGACCAGATGAAGGTATAATAATGAATTGAACTAACACATATTGCAAATTCCAAAACAGAGATAGAATGAAGCAGAATGGTCAAAAGTGGCCCCCATCTCTTCCAGCAGTCTAAGCCTATAGTGGCATGACCATAGAAACAGCTCAGAGTAACCAAAGAGACTTCAACTATAAGCTTTATCAAAAATGACAGTTTTAGGCCTAGTTTAAAAGTAGACAGGATGTCTGCCTCACAGACCAAAACTGGTAGTTGGTTCCACAGGAGAGGAGCCTGATAACTAAAGAATCTGCCTCCCATTCTACTTTTAGAATTTCTGCTCTTTTAGGAACATAAGGAAAGATCAGATCTCTGATATAAGGTGGAGCTTGGTTATCTAGGGATTTATATTTTATTATGAAATAAATGTTCAACTCAAAGTAAACTGAAATTTATTTCAATGCATCACATTGTAATTTAAGATATTTATCAGCCTTAATATATTTATGTTTAAAAGATTACTATCAGAAGCAAATTAGAACCAAAGTCAAATTCTGTCTGTGTATATTAACCTGGAAAACAAAGACAGTTAAGCATATTGTTGGCTTAGAAATATAAATCTCTAAATCTCAATTTAGAATCAAATTTATGATTGAACATTTATTTTATTTATGCATAAAAGAACATTTAAATCTAGCTTGACATAGATGCCAACAAACGTTTTCAATTCTTACCAGCTACCATTAGCGAATGCTTACTATACATATGTTTTGAAGTAAAAAAAAAAAAAACAGTAAAGAATTACAGTAAATGAATTCAATAATTAGGCTACGTTACCATGTCTTTTATTTCGTCTTAATTGGTTTGCCTACAATGTATCTGTATTCGAGAGGAAAACAGAGAAAATAATCTATTCACCACTTGAAGGTTCTGCACCCCCTGCAAAGACTTGAGGGATGAAAACATTGACAACAAAGAATAGATTTTCTAATTTAATCTTCTTGTGATTGCAGTAATAAATGGAAGTTGGCTTTGTCGGACTGCTTCTGCACATTAAATTAAAAATGAAACACGAAGCGTCTCGTAGCCCCAGAGGAAGCAGGATTGAGTCAGCAAAGGGACAGAGGCTGAAGTAAACTTGGAAACCAACTGAATCTGTGAGCTCATATTTCCTTTGCTCTGGCAGAGAGGGACTAGACCCCCTTCCATCCAAACAGATGTCCCCTTCGGTCTGGTCCAGGATTGGCAGACCAAAACCGTTTACACAATTTACTGTTTTGGCTGCTTATTTATTTAGAACAACTTTTTAATCTGCTATCATTTCCCTGCTAAAGGAAATTGACCATAAATCCTTTTTGTAATACAAGGAACATAATAGTTTGTTCACATTTTGAGAAATTAAAAATTGCATGCAACATATCCTATCTCTTGTTGTAAAAGAAAGATGGAACGGATATAAACAATATTCAATCTCTACATTTATTTTACTTATTTTAAATGAATTGGTTTACAAAAATAAATGTTTTATTAATTCAAAGAAAGCCAACATAAGAAAAGAAAAACCACTGATACCACACATATTACACAACAATTTCTATGATTTCTTTTTATTAATTACACTTTGTCTTTCTCAGTCCATCATGCTGTCTAGAAACTTTTAAATAGAAATTTATGACTTATTGTTTCATTGGGGGTATAAATAGAAGATGATAAAGAGGGCTGTTTCTACTAATCATTCTTAGAACTGTGAAAGACAAGAGAACATGATTTGTGGTAATCTTAATGAGCCAGGAAATGACTATAAGAATACGTGCCTAATGTTGCTCATGTCTGCAGTCAGAACAATTCAGGAAGTTTAAGACATCAGAAATTGATAAATCAGACTGATTATTCAAGTTTATCAGGCCACCATGCAACATTAAGAAAATAATCTGCAAAGGTGTACAACATAATTTGTTATCTCCATGCTTAGCAATTGTTCACTAGCAAGGACCTAGTCCCAACAATAAGAATTAAAAACATATTTTAACTTTCTGTGATATACAAGGTGGTAAGGACTTCTTTTTATTTGGTGTAAACATCTGGATACTAAAAGCAGGGCTTCTGTCTCTGGACATTAATTCTCTTAACAAAACCTCTCTAGATGCTACTTAGGACAGAGAAAAACAAATCAGTCAAATAGGGAGAGAAGAGGAAGATGAAAGAGCCAGATGTAAGGGGTCAAGGCTGAAGAATGAAGGAGGAAGAGGTGGACATTTGGGGATGAAAGGAAGGTAAGGCAAAAACCATGAAAAGCAATGCTGAGTAGAAGAGTTGAACTCATGAACTGTGTGAGTGGTGCAAAAAAACAAAAAAAAAACAAACAAACCTTTTCTGTCAAACCAATGGAAACATAAATGTGTTGTTTATGATCAAATCCACTGAATGATTTGATCACATGAATCAATCTTAATATTTTCACAAAAACACAGTGTCATGTTGGGTTTTAAGCTCAGAGCCCACATGCAGAACATCAAGACAGGAGAGCGAAAATCTGTAAAATTGAATTTATTAAAGAACAATGGACAACAGAGATGCAACGAAGGTCCATGGAAAACTGGCTGGGACTGGAAACTGACAGTATGAGGAGGGAGAGCAGAGTGGTGAGTTCAGGTGGAGTGGGAGACTGAAGACGCAGGAGCGGATGAGGTTTAGTCTTACTGTTTGATGGATGGTTCTGGGTTTAGGAGGGAGGTTGTGGATGTCTGGGGTCTGAATCTCTCTTGTGGGTCAAGGACCAATGGAGGAGTGCGGCGGGGAACGGACAGGTCGGCTTAGGTTCGACTGAGACACAGAGGAGTGATTTAGCTGCCAGTCGTTGGAACCAGGAGATACTTGAGAACAACGGAGAGATGGATCTAGGAGCTCGGGCAACCAGTGGGTAAAATCCACAGCGTCACCAGGAGGGCTCTGAGAACAGGAAGACAGCCAGGGTCTGATCAGTGAGTCCAGGATTTCCAATGGATAACCTAAGGGCAACAGGGAAACAGAACCAGAATTACTAGGAGGCTCAAGGCAACAAAGAGAAAACGCAGAGACAAGCTCAGGAGGCTCTGTGATACCAATAGCTGGCAAACACTCAGCGCCGTGGAACTGGCAGCTACTCTTTTAGTACACCGATGAGGCTTGATGGAAAACAGCTGTGCCACTGGAAACGCACTCCATCCAGGACCTGGCGCCATCTGGTGGTGAAAGAGGACAAGGCGCACAAGAAAAAACCCCATAAAAGAAGACAGAAAACCCTGGATCATGACACACAGTTAGTCGATATGTCATTAAAAATGATCAATTTGTGGAGCAGCACTTCATGCCCACTGATAAATGTGGTAGATGATCTGTGATGCTGCATAACCTTTACATGGGAATGCATGGTGTCATGGACTCCTGGAGATACTGGGAGATTTGAGATACATATCTGGTAAAATCCCTTAGAAAAATAGTATGATCTGGTTATTTCACCGGAGTTACTATAAACATCCAGAGGGCCAAATAAGCACAATTGTTTTTAGAAACAAAATAAAAGTGCAGATGTAAATATTATATTGTATTATATTATATTATATTATA